>ML866979.1:10988-22781 GCA_009831015.1 Picea engelmannii
CGATACCAAACAAATTGATTAGGTTCTAAATATAAAGAAGCAATTTGTACCTTTTGTGTATGTGGCACATTATGGAGATCAAAGAATTGCTCCATCTGAAGTATCCATGTGATTGGATCCTTTCCATCAAACTTCCTCATATCCATATTAGGAATGTGGTTGGTCTTCAAACTAAAGTTGGAGTTTCTCCATTTTTTATTCACCTTCCTTGTGTCCTCATCATGAATTTCATGGGATGCATTTTCACTTTTGGGTATCTTCTCTATAACAAAATTTCTCATTACTTCTATGATCTCACCTTTTAATCCATCCATATTAGTATCCAACTTAGCTTCCATTGAATCCATCAACTTAGCTTCCATTGAATCCATCTTAGTATCCATCATCTCTTGTAGTTCATCTTTAGTTACTGTCTTATTTTGTAAATCATTTATGTCCCTACGCATTTCTTCACCTTCATCAAGAATCCAATTAGGATTTTCTGGAGGCTTATTTGGTGTAGAAGGTCCCTTTTTGGGTGGCATGTTGGCCAAATATCACTTTTGAGTCTTGATTTTGAGGTGGTTCTCCTAAACAATATTTATTCTATTCTATCTCCTAATTTTCATCCCTTCTGGGTATGAAAATTTCTTTTAGGTAGTTCTCTGATATTTCTTCTTTGCAATTCCACAGGTCTGATCAAAATTGGATGTGCCAAGTGGAATTTATGGTAACTTCCTCACAACTTTGCGATTTTTTTCCTTTCCAGGAGATCTCACTTGTATAGAATGCCCTGCACAAAATAATTGATATCAAATTCTGAAAATCACACCCAAAATACTACATACTGTCCACGATCCAATGCAACTAGTCCCACTCGATTTGGATACTCTAGCAAGAAGTTATGTTTGTTTTAACTGGAACACCTTCTCGAGACTAGTCAATAGGACTAGTCAGATACCCTATCTTACACAAGGTTTATCTACAAATTTAAGATGACCCAGAAGTTGAACTTTTTACCACAGATATGTTACTAATTTTTGTAAATGGCCTCTGGAGTTCAAGGTCTGAAATGTTAAAGAAAATTTTTTATAGCAAAAATTCCGCAATGACTCATTTCAAGATGATTCCAGAACCCTATCTTGTACAGGCTGTATCTCTGAAAGTATAAGGCCTAAGGAGATGGATTTTGAACCCAACGTACCTTGATCCGTCTTCTAAAAACTCTCGAAGCGGTTCCTTCTGAAACTTTGTAGAAAACAAGTTATAGCAAACATGCCACGGTGTCTCAGATGTAGCAGCGAAACCCCAAGACCTTGAGCTCTAATACCATATGTTAAGAACCAAACATCAATATAGCATGGAAAAACCTCAGGAAAAGTACTCAATGCCTTGAAAGAGAGACAATTTCAGATAATAAGCCTCTTTGAGGGGGCAACCTCCTTTTACCCCCCTTAAATGTTCAAGTACAAGATGATTCAAAATGAAAATGTCTCCTTGGTATATATAGGAGACTAGGAGGTATAATTACAACTAATGGCCTAAAGCCGACATAAATAAAATAACATTACTAATATAATCTTCCCCAATTAAGGGGTAATGAGCCAACATTAGGGCTTAACAATCTCCTTCTAGTGGTTAGACTACTTCTTGAAGGACCCTCTCTGATACCAATTATTGGAATACTAAGAGGGGGGTTGAATCAGTATCAGCACCTTTGTTACTTTTAAACACAATATGTATTGTTTAAATTTATGAGTAGTTCATCAATAACATTTAAAACATCATGAGAAGTATAAATAAACATTGAACAATAAACAACCACACAAGTACATAGTGCACTATAATTTTACGTGGAAACCCAATGCAAGAGAAAACCACAAAATTATTTTCTTCTATGTCAGGATAAATACATTCGTAGAAAGCACCAACTTCCTTGTTTTCCAGCTACAACTGGAAGGAGGCTCCAACCCCCTAGTTTCTTAGGCTCCAACCTGAAGGAAGCTACAACTACCTAGTTTTCCGTCACCAATCGGAAGGAGGATACAACCCCCTTTCCATTCCCTGTCCTGCTGCCTTAAAATATAAATCAAGGATAAACTACCACTACCATAAACTCTATCAATCCTTGTTGGCATGATTTATAGGAAAGCGCATGTTTTTCATTGATGTAAAGAACAATAATGACGATGGCATGATTACAAGCAGAGTGTGAAAAAGGAATCAAAGCTCAAAAGAGATGGCGTGAGAAACCATGGATCAAATCAAGACCATCAGATCTACAAGCCAGATCTACGGCAGGGATGAATTGTGAGGAGCGAAAGATGAATTAAACTACTCTCTAGTTACAATCCCACAACCTATCTAGATCATCAGATCTCATAGCTTCAAAGATCTATGACTACGGTTGATCCAACAAACAATGAGTTTAAGTCTAATTAAATCATGAGCGTTGGATGTGCAATCGCCAAATCTACAGCCAGGATGATTTGCAGAGATTGAAAGGAGAATTAAACATCGCACTTGTTCCAATCCCTCAATTAGTTAGGATAGTCCAATATTATAGCTTTGAAGATTGACGATTGTGGTTGACTCACCAACAATACACAAATTCAAATTGCAGAGTTTGGGTGTTGAGTTAAATCACTCGCAATTTGTGGTTCTGCAATCATCATCGACCGTCGATTTGCTTCAAGTGTCCTCAGGATCGTTGGATCATTTTTGAGTGGAAGGACAGGATAAGTAGGGAAAAACAATTGATAATTTGATTATGTGAATTCCCATTAGTCGTCAAATCACTTTCGAGTGAAAGGATAGCATAAGCCAACAAAGTTGCATTGCAGAAAGATCAATCTGTTGATCTAAGTTCATGATCGACGAACAACATTCACTTCAGATCTAAAGACGCGAGGAGGTTACACTCTGGAGAGATTGATATTTGAAATTCCCGAAATGTGAATTTGTGTCATCCGTTGGATCATTCCAAGTGGAAGGATAGGATATGCCAGAAGAGACACATCGCAGAAATATCACGTCATTGATCTAAAATTCTGATCAACGAAGAGGATTCACTTCGGATATCAAGATACGAGGAGGTTACATTCCGAAAAGTTTGAGATTGGAATAACGCGAAGCCCAGAAATCCAAAATGGATAAGGACCATCGGATTTGGAGGAAATACGAGGACCATTGGATCAATGTTGTTGGTCAGCATACCACGTCATAAGACCACATCAGAAGATCATGTCAGCATACCACGTCAGTAAGGATATGTGGCAGACCATGTTAGCAGACCATGTCAACGAATACACATGGCATAATCAGATGATGACAAGTTTCAAGAAGAAATTGGCTCATTCCATGTCAACAAGTGACGTAAGAAAGTTTTGTCACTCTGAGAGAATTTCTTCGGGAGCTTCACCACCAAGAAATGTAAAAAGTCCCGAAGTCCCAAAGGACTAAGGTCCGAAGTCACTCTCAGTCATCGATCTAAGATACATTGAGAGTTAGGACAACCATTAGATCCAGGAGAAGAACATATTCCACATGAGGATCCATTTTAGCAAGGACACATGGTACAATCAGACAATGACAAGTGTCAATTTGATTCAACATTTCAAGTACACGAAAATCAAAAATTCGAGTGACACATGGCAGCTACTAGGCTCATGAAATATCATCAAGTGACGTAAGTAAGTGACATCACTCTAGAGGAAATAAGGGGTTTGAGATTTGAAATATCTGAAGTCTGGAGACCCAAAGGATATCTCAACCATTGATATAAAAGGGACACATGTCAGTGGATTGACAACTTCAGAAGATTGACGTATGGAGAAAAGAACGAGTTGAGATTTGAAATCTTCAAAGTTCGGAGACCCATAGGAGATATCGATCATCGATTTGATGTCGGGTGCACTATCAACCATTGATCAAGATATAGTGGAAGGATAGCATAAGTGTAATAGCCAAAGACCAGGAGTAAAAGGTGTCCATCCATATCAATGGTTGATTAAGTCCTGGACGTCAGATTAATCCTTGTAAGAATCAAATATGGAAATTGATCTTTTTCGGTGAAATGAATGTAAACCATTTGATCTGTTCAGTAATTCTGATTCCAAAGTTTCAAAAGGTTTGAAACCCAAAAGTTCTGAAGGGAAAAGTGTCAAAGTTATGATAGTCGTCAATTTTAGGATAATGAATCGTGTCTGTTGAATTGATAAGCACTCAAGTTCTTGTTAAGCCCAAGCATATGGTCACCACTAGTGATCACGTGAAGGAAGGGGCTTAGAAGCAAAAGAATCCATAACTAACTGGTTGTAACTGATAGAGTAGACAAAGAGTTTCGACTGCCAGATAAGCTAAGGAATCTCATAATAACACCCACTGATGATGAACACAATGAGCTAATCGCCAGGGATGACGAACAATTACCATGATGATCAGGCAGAGGACTCGACGTGAGAAAAAGATGCAAAACAAAGAAGTGAGGTGATTGTGTTGGTTAGTTATGAAGTTGTGAGGAAGAGACATAGTGAACAACCTATAGGGAAGAACAGTGACACAGTGAACAGAATGCAGAGGCATAGTGCATAGAATGCAAATGGCGCATAGAGTATAAAATGTAGAAGAACAGAAAGCGCAAAGTATGCGAGTAGAAAGACACTGATGCAGGTCGAACATAGAAGTGTAGTATAATAGTGATGAGACTGGTAAGCCATTGATAAATTTTGTATCACTGTGATACATTTAAGAAAGCAAAGATTTATATTTAAAGGTGGTAGGGAGGTGCTATGGAGGACTGGTATCCTCAAAGTTTCAAGTGGGTGCTTGAACACAGGGATTTGTAGCTTCCATGTGGTTACAGCCAGAAAAACCAAGGTGGTAGGGTGGTGCAAGGGAGAACTATTGTTCTATATTATACAGGTTGGTTCCTGTGTGAATGGAATTTTGTGCTTCCATCCAATTGGTGTTGGAACACTCGAGGAGTTGGTGCTTCCTTCTAGTGGGTGCTAGAGAAACCAGAGAGTTGGTGCTCTCAACAAGTTGCTTCTTGTAAAACAGAGGTTGTAGCCTCAAGAGGAGTTGGAGCTCATAATAATGATAATGTACAGAAAATAAATATTACTTATCATATCAATAAGAAGAGGTTTGTCCCTTTATGGGTTTCCTCAGGAAATATACATCTATGTATATTTCATCTGTGTGATTGATGTTGAATATTCTATTTCTTACTTCACTGCTTTATTTTGATCATCATTGAGTGTTATGTAAAGAGTTCAAAATGGGCATAATTGGTTAGGCACAGTAAAAATTGATTCACCTCCCCCTTCTCAGTTGTCCAACAATTGGTATCAGAGCCAAGTTCCTTTTATCTAAGGGTAGATTCTAGAGATTAAACACGACTAGCCATGAAGGAACTTCAACGAATAAGGCCCCCCTATTCAATGGAACAAACTTCGCCTTCTAGAAATTTAGGATGAGAACCTACATAATGTCCCTAGGTGCAGATGTCTGAGATGTGGTAGAGACTAGTTATGTAAAGCCAGTTTTACTAGCTTCTAAGGATGACAGGATAGAATTCATCTTCAACGCTAAGGCTATGAATGTTATTCTAAGTGGGTTTGCAGAAACATAATTTGTAAAAGTTATACACTTATAATCTACCAAATAAATGTGGGACAAACTCATCAGTATTTATGAAGGTAATGAGAAGGTAAAGGATGCCAAGGTTCAGACCTACAGATTATAGTTTGAACAACAAAAGATAAAAGAGGATGAAATTGTTGCGAAGTACTTTCTGAGTGTTTAAGAACAAGTAAATGCAATGATAGGACTTGGTGAAAAAATTGAGGATGTCTCTTTAGTTCAGAAAATTTTGAGATCTCTGCCAGATAGGTTCAATCCAAAGGTATCTTCTATAGAAGATCTTAATGATCTAAAAGCTCTATCTGTTGACCAACTCCTAGGAACTCTGACTACCTATGAAATAAGGATAGGTAAAGATAAACCCACCTCTAGAGAAGCATCATTTATAGCATATAAGAATAAGGATTCTGAGCCTGATGAAATTGAAGAAAAATTTGTGAGTAGACTAAAGAAAGGATCAGGCAAGTACCAAGGAAAATTTCCCTTCAAATGTTTTAACTCTGGAAAGATAGGTCACTTTACATATAAGTGTCCACACAAGAAACAAGATCAGAATTATGAAGGTGAAAAGAAGTACAAACCCAAGAGATTTGGTAAAAAGAAAAGTCTGTGTAAACAATGATGACTCTTCAGAAGACACAAATAGTGACTCTTCCTGTGAAGATAAGATTAATGACTTTATGCTTATGGCCAAAGAGGATTATGATAATAAAATCATAGGAAGTGATGTTGACGATGAAAAAACTGTGGTTGACTTGGAATTAGAACTAATCAATGTTCTAGAAGAAATTGCTAACCTCAGATCTAAGAAGAAAAAGAAAAAACAATTGTTGATACAGTTCGAGAAATACAATAAAGGACCCAATGAAGACTTTCCCTACTAAAAGTGAAACTAGAAGAGGCAAAGAAAATAGAGGAAATTCTAAAACAACAGTTATCATAAAAGAAGGCAAGTATGACGACAAGGCTGATGAAGACATCTTCTTAGGATATGCTACCAATAGTAAAGGATATAGATGTTTTAATAAAAAATTGCATAAATTAGTTGATTGCATTGATTTAAAGGTTAATGAAGGAGTCCCAGTAAGAGATGTGAGCAATATTGAGTCTACTACAGAGGACACAACTGAAACTGAAGATGAATAGTTTTAAGGATCATAGGGAGAAGAGACACCCAGACAAGAAGAGTCAAGACAACGATCAACATCAAGTTCCTCCTCCAAAATTACTCAAAAGAGTCATCTTGAAAGTCAGATAATTGGTGAGAAGTAAAAAGGTGTACAAACCAGGAGAAGGATAATCAAAGACATCGAGCAATCACATATGCCCTTCATATCCATGGTGGAACCCAAGAGCTTCAATGAAGCCAGTGAAGATGTAAATTGGTTAAAATCAATGAACGAGGAACTGGATCAGAATGAGAAGAACAATACTTGGGAGCTTGTTTCTAGACCAGTAGATAAGAATGTAATTGGATCCAAATGGGTGTTTAAAAATAAAATGAATGAACAAGGAAAAATTGTCATGAATAAAGCCAGATTGGTCTGTAAAGGGTATGCTCAAATAGAAGGACTAGATTTTGATGAAAAATCTGCGCCCGTAGCAAGATTAGAAGCTATTAGAATGTTTTTTGCCTATGCTTATCACAAGAAGTTTAAAGTCTATCAAATTGATGTCAAGTTATCTTTTCTAAATGGAGATATAAAGGAAGAAGTCTATATGGAACAACCAGAAGGTTTCCCACTATCAGATAACCCTGACTTTGTCTGCAAGCTAAAGAAAGCCTTATATGAGTTGAAACAATCTCCTTGTGCCTAGTATCACAGAATGGATATGTATCTACAAGACAAAGGGTTCAATAGAGGAACGGTTTACAACAATCTATATATCAAAATAGAGGGTAATGATCTGCTCATTGTGTTGGTCTATGTAGATGACATCATCTTTGGGAGTAATAATGCTTCAATGGTGGAATGGTTTTCTTCCACCATGCTGTATGAATTTGAAATGTCTATGATAGGGAAATTGTCATTTTTTCTTGGCCTACAAATTACTCAGAGTTATGAAGGAATATTTATTTCTCAAGAAAACTATCTAAGAGAAATGTTGAAAAGGTTTCAAATGGAAGATTCTAAACCTATGAGTATACCTATGGTCACTGGATGTAAGTTAAGAAAGGATGATGATTCACCTAATGTTGATCAAAGTTCATATAGGTCTATGATAGGAAACCTATTGTACATCACAACATCCCATCCAGACATAATGCATGTTGTTGGAATGGTAGGAAGGTACCAGGCTGCACCTAAAAAGATTCATTTGTTAGTTGTCAAAAGAATATTCAAATACTTGAAAGGAACAATGGACTATGACCTATGGTATCCTAGGAATCAGAATTTTCAACTATCAGTCTATTCATATTCTTATTGTACTAACTATGCGGATGAAAGGAAAAGCACAAGTGGAGATGCATTCTTCTTAGGAAAATCCCTTGTATCATGATTAAGCAAGAAGCAAGGTTTCATTTCCTTATCGACTACAGAAGTTGAGTACTTGCAACTGCCACTTGTTGTACCCAAGTATTATTGATGATTCAGACACTTGATAAAATATACTACACTGATCCCAATTCATTGTGATAATACTAGTGCAATCGATGTGTCAAAGAATCCTGTATTTCACTCCAAGACCAAGCATATACCCATCAAGTATCATTTCTTGAGGAAACAAGTGACCAACACTATTGTTTCTTTGCATTATATTCCATCCAAATATCAGATTGTTGATATCTTCACTAAACCACTTGAGAAAGATCAGTTTGAGTATCTACGCTAGATGTTGGGCGTGAACCCATTATGAACCTAAGAGAGTCCATCCTGTCAGGGGGAGTATGTATTGTTTGAATATATGATACCTCTAAAAAATAATGCAACAACTCAGGGGGATCATGTTCTCTTTCACATTTATGTCAAAGGGAGAGAAAAGGAGTGTTCTGGATGTTATAGTTGGAGGTCCAAGTAGAATAACGTAGCCTTTTAGGGTTGCCATCAATGCCAAAGGGGGAGATTGTTGGCATGATTTACAGGAAAGTGTGTGCTTGTCATTGATGGAAAGAAAAACAATGAAGATGGCATGATTACAAGCAAAGTGTGCAAAAGGAATCAAAGCTCATAAGAGATGGTGCGATAAACCTCAGATCAAATCAAGACCATCAGATCTACAAGACAGATCTATGGCAGGGATGAATTGTGGGGAGTGAAAGATGAATTGAAATACTCACCAATTACAATCCCACAATTTTTCTAGATCGTAAGATCTCATAGCTTCAAATATCTACGACTGTGTTTGATCCAACAAAAAATGAGTTAAAGTCAAATTAAATTCTGACCGTCGGATGCATAATCGCCAAATCTATGACAGGGATGAATTGCAGAGATTGAAAGGATAATTAAAAATCGTGCTTGTTCCAATCCCACAATTAGTCAGGGTTGTTCGATCTTAGAGATTGATGTTAGAAATTATCGAAATGTGAATTTCTGTCAGCCATTGGATCATTCCAAGTGGAAGGATGGGATATGCTAGAAGAGCTACATCGCAAAAATATCGAGCCGTCAATCTAAGATTATGATCAACGAATAAGATTCACTTCGGATATAAATATACGAGGAGGTTACACTTTGGAAAGTTTGAGATTGGAAAAACACGAAGCCTAAAAATCCAAAATGAATAAGGACCATTGGATTTGGAGGACATATGAGGACCGTTGGATCAGTGTTGTTGGTCAATAGACCACGTCAGAAGACCACATCAACAAATCATGTCAGTAGACGACGTCAGAAAGGATATGTGGTAGACCATGTCAGTAGACCACATCAACGAATACACATGGCATAATCAGATGATGACAAGTGTCAAGAAGAAATTGGCTCGTGCCATGTCAACAAGTGACGTAAACAATTTACGTCACTCTGGGAGAATTGCTTCAGGAGTTTCACCACTAAGAAATGTCAAAAGTCCCGAAGTCCTGAAGGACGAAGGTCTCAAGTCACTCTCAGTCATTGATCTAAGATACACCGAGAGTTAGGAAAATCGTTAGATCCAGGAGAAGAAAATGTGCCACATGAGGATCCACGTTAGCAAGGATGCATGGCACAATCATACAATGACAAGTGTCAAGTTGATTCGGCATTTCAGGTATGTGGAAATCTAAAATCTGAGTGACACATGGTAGCTACTAGGCTCATGACACGTCATCAAGTGACGTAAGTAAGTGACATCACTCCGGAGGAAAGAAGGGGTTTGAGATTTGAAATCTCCAAAGTTTGCAGACCCAAGGGAGATCTCGACCGTTGATCTGAAAGGGACATGTGCCATTGGATTGACAAATTTAGAATATTGACGTATGGAGAAAAGAATGGGTTGATATTTGATATCTCCAAAGTCCTGAGACCCGTAGAAGATATCAACCATGGATCTGATGTCAAGTGCACTCTCAACCATTGATCAAGATACGGTGGAAGGATTGTGTAAGTGTAATACCCAAAGACCTGAAGTAAAAGGTGGCCATCCATATCAATGGTTGATTAAGTCTCGGCCATCATATTAAGCCTTGTAAGAATCAAATATGACGATTGATATGTTTCCATGAAATGAATGTAAATCGTCAGATCTGTTCGGGAATTCTGATTTGGAAGTTTCGAAAGGTTTGAAACCAAAAAGTTTGGAAGGGAAAAGTGACCAATTTATGATAGTCATCCATTTAAGGAGAATGAGTCATGGTTGTTGAATTGAGAAGTGCTCATTAAGCCCAGGCATATGGTCACCGCCAGTGATCACATGAAGGAAGGGGATTAGAAGCCAAAGAATCCATAATTGATTGGTTGTAACTAACAGACTAGACAAAGAGTTTCGACTTCCAGATAAGCTAACGAATCTCATCATAACTCCCACTGATGATGAACACATTGAGCTAACTGCCAGGGATGACGAAGAGTTTCCATGATGATCAGGCAGAGGACTCGACGTGAGAAAAATATGTAGAACAGATAAGTGACGTGATTTTGCTGGTTAGCTATGCAATTCTGAGGAAGAGTGTTAAACCCTAATGTTGGCTCATTACCCCTTAATTGGGGCATATTATATTAGTACTGTTATTTTATTTATGTCGGCTTTAGGACATTAGTTGTAATTATACCTCCTAGTCTCTTATATATACCAAGGAGACATTTTCATTCTGAATCATCTTGTACTTGAACATTTAAGTCGGGTAAAAGGAGGTTGCCCCCTCAAAGAGGCTTATTATCTGAAATTATCTCTATTTCAAGGCATTGAGTACTTTTCCTGAGGTTTTTCCATGCTATATTGATGTTTGGTTCTTAACATATGGTATCAGAGCTCAAGGTCTTGGGGTTTCACTGCTACATCTGAGACACTGTGGAATTTTCACTATAAATTTTTTTCTACAATGTTTCAGAAGGCAATTCTTGGAGGGTATTTAGTAGACAGATCAAGGTACATTTGGTTCAAAATTCAGCTCCTGAGGCCTTATAATTTCAGAGATACAGCCTGTACAAGATAGGGTTCTGGAATCATCCTAAAATGAGTCATTGTGGAATTTTCGCTATAAAATTTTTTATGTAATGTTTCAGACCTTGAAATTCGGAGGCCATTTACAGAAATTAGTACCATATCTGTGGTAAACATTTCAGCTTCTGGGTCATCTTAAATTTGTAGATACACCTTGTGTAAGATAGTGTATCTGACTATTCCTATTGACTAGTCTCAAGAAGGTGTTCCAGGTAAAACAAGCATAACTTCTTGCTAGAGTATCCAAATCGAGTGGGACTGGATGCATTGGATCATGGCCAATCCGCCGTATTTTGGGTACATATTTCAGAATTTGATATCAATTATTTTGTGCGGGGAATTCTTTACAAGTGATATCTCCTGGAAAGGACAAAAATCGACAAGTTGTGAGGAAGTTACCGTAAATTCCACTTGGCACATCCAATTTTGATCAGCCCTGTGGAATTGCAGAGAAGAAATATCAGAGAACTACCTAAAAGAAAGTTTCATACCTAGAAGGGCCGAAACTTGGGAGATAGAACAGAATAAATATTGTCTAGCAGAACCACCTCAAAATCAAGACTCAAAAGTGATATTTGGCCA
>ML866981.1:0-14035 GCA_009831015.1 Picea engelmannii
CTAGGGTTAGGTTTTTGGATTTATAGGGTTTTGGAATTCATGAGTAATGTTAAAAAGGCCTATGGAGCCTCATTGTAATCATTCTTATCAGATGGATGTGCGTAGCAGCCACATCTTTTCTTAGATATAGCTACCACCATTCGAGCAAGTTGTTTTCAGTTCTACAGTTTTACAATTTCAACCTATTTTATTTATTCAATAGAATTTATTGTTCACTGGATATCTATTGTTGTTCTTTGTATATATGTGTTATTGTATTCAATATGTTATTCATTTCATTTCGCTCATAAATCCAGATCAGTGGTATTAGAGCGGTCTTCTATTCATTTATTTTATTTTTCTCATGCATGTCCCTGACAAGAACTAGGTACAAGAAGCTGGGACTTGAACCAGTTGAGCCTTTGCAATATCGGTCATGATGATCCCAACAACAATCCATGGGGGATGAGAATAAATATGATGGAGCAAGAGATCCTTTTAAAATGTTTCTCTAGGAAGCCCATTTGTGACAAAGGAACAGAATGATGGAAAAATTTGTACAAATCCTTCGATGACTGCCCATAGGAGACACATCTTCATTAAGTGGCCATGCAACCCCCTTCAAGGTACAAGTAAATTTTTATATTCCATTTTTTGAAGGACTAATAGATGCAGATACTGTAGATAAATGGTTGAATTTGCTCGAAAGGGTACTTTTCGGTCCACAATTTTTTTGATGGGGAAAATATTACTTTTTCACTTCTTAAGGCCATCCCCCATGTTAAGGATTGGTGGGATACTTACTCTGAGAAAAGGGCAATAAAGGAATTTGAAATATTTTCGGTCACGCCCACATGGGATTCCTTGAGGGATTCCATTAAAGAACAATACAACCCTGTTTGAAGCTACAAGGACCAGTACATTAGATGGATCATGCTGCATCAAGAAAACGACCAGACAGTACTAGATTTCACCAATATTTTCCATACCCTACGCACCAAATTGGGTATCAAAGACTCTGAATGAAATGGGTAAAGGGTGCTCTACTTCATTTCATTGTCGATAGAGGCAGTTAAAAGAACCCGATCTCAACAGAGGTATTCAAGTGGCTGGACTTACCGATGAAACCACACCCGCAACCCTACACCATTGACTAGCTTTTCTAAGGAAGAGATCTCCGCGTCAACCAACAATGTCGTCTTCCCTATGACATCAAGCCCTTCAAAGATGAGGCATTTTGTGATATTGCTCCCCTTAAAGTTTGTGATGTTCTTTTAGGACAACCATATTTGTGGAAGAGACATGATGTGTATGATTATAAACCCCATAGTGTTATTATTACTTTGGGGATACAATTGTACAGGATACCAGAGGTAGCGTCACCTACCATTATTTATTTAATCTCTACCAAGTAATGCAGTAAGTTCATTTCAAAGATCAAGAAGTTTGTCTTCTTTGTGATCCATGCTCATAGTAAGTAGAAGGTTTCCTCTACACAAAGCCTCTCTTTGCAGCAAAATCAAGTGGAAAGGATCATGGAAGAGTATAGAGACATCTTCTTCTTACCCACTGAGGTACCAATGCATTTCCAAGTAAATCATCCAATTGATATAACCCCCGGTGCACCTATGCCTAATGGATCAGTCTATCATCTCCCATTGATGGAGAAAGATGAAATAAAGTAGAAGATCCAAGAGCTTCTTCAAAAGGGGCACATCAGACCCAACTCCTCCCCTTGCGGAAGTCTAATTGTACTAGTGTAGAAGAAATACGGGACCTAGAGGCTCTGCATTGATTACATAGCATTAAACAAAATCACAGTCAGGAACCGATACCCAATTCCCCGAATTGATGACCTTCTTGACCAACTCAAGGGGGGGAATTTATTCAACAAGATTGACCTAAAGTATGGCTACCACCAGGTTCCCATTGAACCGACTGATGTATGGAAGAAAACTTTCAAATCTAAAGAAGGTCTCTTTGAATGGTCGATCATTCCTTTTGGCTTAACAAATGCACCAACCACTTTCATGAGATTGATGGATGATGTATTAAGACCCTTCACCAACTCTTTTGTAGTGGTATATTTGGATGGCATCCTCATCTTCAACATAAATTGGTAGGAACACATGGATCATATTCAACAGGTTTTGAGCACTTTGCGACAGCACAAGCTATATGCCAACTTGGAAAAATGATCCTTTGGCATGAACAAGGTCCAATACTTTGGCTACATTGTTGATGAGCATGGGGTACATGTGGATCCAATTATGATCCAATTCATTCGTGATTGTCGAGCCCCAACCACACTAACCGAGCTTTGGAGCTTCTTGGGACTTGCCAACTTCAACCGACGGTTTGTGTTGGGATTCTCCCATATTGCATGGGCCCTCAGCCAAGTGACCAAGGGAGGTGGTAGGGAGAATTTTTCATGGGGGAAGGCACAACAACGATCATTTGATGATCTGAAGCATCACTTGTTCTAAACTCCAATACTCTTCTTACTCGATTTGCAAAAACCATTCGATATTGAGACTGATGCATCTGACTATGTTGTAGGCACAATTCTCACTAATCAAGATCATCTAGTAGAATACCATAGTGAGAAACTCTCAGATACCATCTAAAAATATCCCATCTATGATAAGGAAATGTATTCCATTGTGCAAGCCTGTCATGAATGGAAACATTACATTCTGGGCAAGGAGACAATCATCCACACTGGTCACAAGCCTCTGCAGTTCATACAAACATAGGGGAAGTTGCAGAACAACTGCCATCAGAAATGGTCCACCTACCTGTAGCAATTCCATCACAACATCAAGTATAAGACAGAGAGCACAAATCATGTTGTTTACTGCCTCAGTCAACCTCACGTGGCTTCACTCACCATCATGCTCCATTCCTGTGGGCATGAGGCATCTGAGTGGCCCCAAATTTATCAGCAAGATCCATACTTTTCCACCACCTATAAGCTCTTGGGTACATGCGTGAATGTCACCGATTTTCACATTCAAGACAACCTATTATGCCATTTGGGCCATCTCTGTGTTCCTGCAAGCGAGCGTGCAAAGATGATTTGGGAGGCTCACTACAGTTGGGTGGTAGGACATTTTTGTATGGAGAAAACTTTGGTTGTTCTACAAAAACATTTTTATTGGCCAAAACTTTGACAGGATGTTAGCAAGTATATCTGATATTTCACTTCCTGTGTCATTTCCAAGCCAACCATCAAGAAGCAAGGCTTATACACCCCTATGTCTATTCCCAAGAGATATTGGGAATCCATACCATTGGATTACATGTTTGGCCTTCCATCCACCAATAAAGGAAATGATTGCGTATTTGTGGTGGTTGATTGGTTTTCAAAGATGGCCATTCTCACAGTGTGCAAGAAGAGAATCACAACGGCATATACTGCCAAGATCTTCTTTGAATGGTTGTGGATCCATTTTGGGATACCATAGACCATCATCTCCGATCGGGACAACATGTTCCTTATCACATTTTGGTCGAGTCTCTAGTCACTCTTTGACACCAAGCTCACTAAATCCACTTCCTTCCATACTCAAACTGATGGCCAAACAAAGGTCATCAATCAGATGATTGTGCACATTCTGTGCATGTATATCTCTAAGAATTCATGTACATGGGATGAGAGTCTTCCCTATGTTCAACACAACTACAACATGGTTCTCCATAGCTCCACCAACCATAGCCCCTTTCAGGTGGGGCTGGGATTCCAACCCTTGGGTCCCATTGATGTTGCACTACCTCTTGCAACCACATAGAAAGATTCTTCCCATGTTCATTTTGAGGCCGAAAAAGCCACCAGATTCATTAAGTGGATTCAACACATCCACCAATAGGTCCATGAGACTTTGTATAAATTCAATGCTAAGTACAAGAAACACCATGATCAACACCAAGTATTGCACAAGTTTCAGGTGGGAGAAAAGTTTTGGTTACATTTGCAGAAAGAACATTATAGGCCTTACACTATCACCAAGGCTGCAGGAGACAATCCCTTTGAGCTCAACACTCCCCCCTTCCTTGGCTTGCACCCAATGTTCAATGTGGACCTCCTCCGACCATATTTTCCACCATTATTGGACATCTCAGATATCGCAAAACAATTTACACCAACAAAGCTCAACCTTGACTGCATGGAATATGAATCCATTGATCAGATAGTGGACACACAGGTCAGGGGCACTTGCCAGCAGAGGATCCAAATTTATCGAGTTGTCAAGGAAGGGCAACTCCTGCAATAAGGAAAATGGCTCACCCAGGGAAAAATTCAACAAAAATTTCCTCACTCGATGGGGGCCCTCAACGCAATGGAGACCATTTCTTCCTAAGAGGGGAGGATTGATCCAGGTGGATATTTGTGGCCACCGAACTATTCCAACTGGCTCCTTTTGGAAATTTTAGTTTGGCACAATCTTCTGTAATTATCTATAATTGTGGGTTCTGCACTTTCGGGACTGTCTGAAGCCCTAAACAACTTCCAAATGGAGATTTGTGGCCTCCCACCTAATCCAACTAGCTTGTTTTTGAATTTTTCATGTCAGCGCATCTTTCTATATTTCTAGGGTCATTTTGGGGACCTAATAATGTTTTCTTGGCTTGTCATAGTCAAACTATAGATAGAGTCATAGTTTGATGACATAATGTGTAGTTCTCAAAAATACCTTTCCAATAGGCTATCACGTGCCTAAAACGAAGGTCGTATGCAAAAGTTACGACCCTGAGAAGTTGAGGTACCAACTTACCCATCAGAGCCCACACAACTTTTGTTGTTTCATCTCCTAGGGTTAGGTTTTTGGATGTCTATGGTTTTGGAGTTCATGAATAATGTTAAAAATTCCTCTAGAGGCTCATTGTAATCATTCTGCTTAGACGAATGCGCGTAGCAGCCACATCTCTTCTCAAAGATAGCTACCACCATTCGAGAAAGTTGTTTTCAGTTCTATAGTTTTACAGTTTCAGCCTATTTTATTTATTCAATAGAAGGTATTGTTCACTATATATTTGTTGTTTTTCTCTGTATCTTTGTCTTATTGTATTCAATCTATTATTCATTTCATTCCGCTCATAAATCCAGATCAAGAGTTCCCTTGGGAGACCTGGCATCAACATTGAAATTGGTTGTATATAGAGGGTTCAGATTCTTTGATCAAACCCCAGTCTCCATTGTTTTAAGAATAAAGTTGAAGGACACCAATATAATTTCTCACTTAGAATATTGATTGCATCATTTTTGGATCTGAACTTAAAACATACCCATACAAAAAGCATAATATGAAATTTTGGAGTGTACCCTAGAACGTTGAACCAATTTTCCTCCAACCATCTCAAGGATTCAAATTTAAATTGATTTCCGATGAAACACCTAGTGAGAGAACTTTTCATTAATATTTTCACTGCCTCCATTCCTACATTTTCACCTAGAACCAATTTAACTCTTTTTTCTCATCCTTATGCATTTTAATTTCTTTTTCTTCTTGACCATGTTTTGATCAAGCATAGCTACCCAAAAAACATAATATGAAATTTTGGAGTGTCCCTAGAATGTTGAACCAATTTTCCTCCAACCATCTCCTTAGGGACTTACCTTTAACTTTCTTGTGCATAAAACACCTAGCAATAACATTTTCCATTAATATTTTCACTAATTCCATTTCTACATCTTAGCCTAGAACCAATTTAGCTATATTTTCTCATCCTTATACACCTTAACTTATTTTTCTTCTTGACCACCTTTTGATCAATCTTCTTTCCTCCAATTTCTGATAACCTTTCACCCCTCAACTCCACCTCAAAAAACACTCTCAACCCTAAACTTTGTTCTAATCCCCTTTCTTCTTCAAACATTAAATTTTCAAGATCATTCTTATAATTTTTGCAAGGATTGACTCTTGGAGTAAGAACCCTTGACACCTCTCCTTTGAATAGAGATACAATTCCTTTGATCAACCTCCCAACTGCTATTTCCTCTTTGATTAGACCACTGGTACCCACATCATTGTCATCCTTTACCTCGAGATTAGAAAAGGTAAGGATTTGGTATATCCTTACCTTGTCAACATGTCTTGACTTTACTTTGTTGTTCCTTTCCACTTAATATCCCCATCCTTTCTTGCAAGGACTAAATTTCAAATCATTAGACCCAACTCCAATGGACCTCCTAGGGTAATCCTCTTGACCTAGGTCTAGAACTTTTTCTTTGCTAAAAGCCTTTACTCCCCTCCATATCTCTTGAAGTTCCTCCTTAGATCTGAACATTGACCTAGGACATAGCTCCTAGCCCTTTCCATAATCCACATATATTATCATAATTATACAATATATTATTGAGTCATATAGAGTATGTAATTTTGAACAAATTATGCAAAAAGATTGTTTATATTTATTTATTTATTTTATAAATTATTATTATTATATGAGTTATGTTTCTTTATTATTAAGTGTGTGAGGTGTAGTATGAGAGAAGTGTAATGTCTATAAATAACATGGATGTGACAAGTGACATAAATAAATTTAATATAATATTTTAAGAAGATAACATTCAATATATATGAAATGTGTAACATTTGTAATTATAAATAATAATAAAATTATTTAAAAATATAATACTAAATATTCATTAATATATTTAAAACATATATATTTTTTAAAGTATTATGAAATTTATATTTTATTTTTTTAATATTTAAAATATATATTTAATAAATTTAAAATTAAAATAAATTTTCAATAATTATAATATTATTATTATTATTTTTTTATATTTAATAATTTTTCTTCTTTTATTATTATTGAATTTATAATAAAATGATAAGATAAAAGTAAAATTAAAATTTTACTTTAAAAATTTTTCATTTAAAAAAATTATAATGTTGATGTGACAAGCTTCCTCATAATCATAAATTATAATGTTAGATGTGACCAGCTTCCTCAAAATCATAATGAACTTTAGTTTAAGTTGAAATGCATATTTTGCAATTAAATAATAAGATATTTTTATAATGTTTCATGTTGTTTGATGTGACATGTATCTCCTTGATACTTTTCAATAATGGCAGATTATTTGCCCCCTCGCTTGCTCGTGGGTTTTCTTAGTTAACCTAGTCTCAGTTACCTTCTAGAAAGAGTAGTTAGGAGGTGTACACCCGACTTTTAGTTTTTTTCCTGGAGTTGTGGGGTTAGTTTTTTACTGACAGTTTTTTGGCTCATCGGAGACTTGGTACCTCTTTCCCTTGGTTTTGCTCTGGTTTCAACGTGCGTCTCTTTGTGTTGATCAGGTTTAGGTTTTGGATTTTAATGACCCATTACGTTTTGGACTGAACCATGATGTCTCCCCTTCGTCTTTCAAGTAACTAGATATTTGTGGGCCCGTTGTAACTCTTATGAAGTGTTCTTTCTTGGAGAGGGTGCTTACAATAGTTATGTTGGTAATTACTAGTTTTTAGTTCTCTTAAATGGTCTTATGGGGATTCACTCCAAGTTTGTCAGTAGCAGTAAGGCCCTTGTCTTTTCAGCGACTCTAAGGTTTTGTTGGCCTTGTTTTCAGTTTCGAGGTAGGTTAGGTGGCAGCCTCCAAACTCTTGATGATAGAAGTTGGAGTCACTTCCTTAATGAGCACAGATGACGATGCCAACTGGAAACAAGCGGTGTTGTTTAACGATGTCTTGGTTAATCATGCTCAGTTTGAAAGGCATATGACTTCTGTTAGAGCGCCCTACCAGTCTCGATCGAGCCCAAACCGCCAGGAAGATTTAGCTACAAGCTCAACGAAACCTTCTAGAGATTGGAATGTAGGAGGTTATAGAAAAATTTCTTCTGGACAGAAGAGATGAGGGCCTGTTTCTGGAGAAGTTCCAGAAGCGCAGGCAGGTGCTTATCTGTTTAGTAGGATAGGCCAGAGGATTTAAAAACCCTGTAAAGTAAACAAAGTGAAGAGGAGGTTTATTCTTGTCTCCGACGTTGGTTTGGAAGACGTGTGCTTGATGGAAATGTGCACACTGGTTGGGAGATTTTCCTACCATAGGCTCATCCAGGTACCCATTGAGAGCTGGGTAGATTCAACGTGGAAACCACTTTTAGGCTACTCACCTGAGATCTTCTTTTTGGCCTAGGGTTGGTTTGGGTTCAAATGTCGTAACCTTGAGGATGCTACTATGTTACTGGAGTCTCGGTGTGTGGTGGACGGAGGTAGTATTATGTTGAAGTCGTGGTGAGTTATCTTCAACCCTTCTAAGGAGTATTTTGAACTCATTCATCTTTGCGTCTTGCTCCCCTTTTTTCCTTTTCAGTGGTGGAATAAGCGAGCATTAACCGAGATTGCTAATGGACTTGTTCGGTTTCTTGTGATGGACGAGGAAGAACTTTTAGAAGTGGATAAGCGTATGTGTAGAGTATTGGTGGAGGTAGACATACACGCTCGCCTTTCAGAAGCAGTTGAGTTGGAATGAAGGGGGATATTGAGAGTACAAAAACTTGACTTCTTGGGTATTCCTTTTAGGTGTACTCGGTGTAGACAGACTGTACATCTCCGACGTGATTTCCACGGAGGATACCTAGAATATTCTTCATCCAAATCATCTTTGTTGTAGATACCTACCACCACAGATCCTCCAAAAGTGTCATCGGGTGGATGAAATGTATGTTTTCCCGGAGCCGAGCCACTCGAGGAGGACATGACAGCCATCAATTTTTCCGGTAAGTTAAGGAAACTTTGTCCTACCCTTTTCTTTTCACTCTCATCATGGGAATGAGATTATATCGATAAGTCTCTAGGACGTGGTTCTTTTTCCTCTTTGTCAGAGGACCCTACAGATTCACCGAAAATGGATTCCCTACAAGACTTGTTTCCATGTATGAAGTAGGGTTTTTTGGGGGGTAAGCTTCCGCGGGTTGGTGAGAAACTCTCTACTTTATACCTTCCCCTCTCTCATTCGGGAGAATTGGGTAACCCTGTAGATGATCTATTGGATACTTTTAAGGAGGATGTGACAGGGCTAGAGGGAGTATTGGGTAGGGGTGGGCCTGTGTCTGCCCCTGTGTCTCCGGGTTTAGGCTTCAGTGTGGGACATGCCACGGTTGGTTTAGAAGAACAATTGCATAGTGAGACTGAAGTGGCACTTTTCTCGTCTGTCCATGATCTCCATCTTAGTGAGGGATTAAGGGAGACGGAACGGGGGGATTGCAGTCTCATTTTAGTATTAGACTCTTTAGTATCGGCTTTACACGAGTTACCGAAACTGAAACCTCTGACTACTTTCAAAGGTAAAGTGGTTGTTTCTACTATTTCATCTGAGGTTAACTCGTTAAATTCCTTGGGTCCTAGGGCTGAACAACCTGTTTCGGGTGCTAAGGGTTTTGAGTGGTCAAGGGGGTTGGGTTGTGAAATCTCACCCATAAAAAAACACAGTGCTTGGAAGCAAGCAGAGGGTTCTGTAAAGGAGCAGGTTAACTTCTCTTCGTTTGATTCTAATCATGGGGCACTTAGAGGCATTAAATCCCTAACACGCGCTAAATCATGATCTTGTTGTCCCTAAATGTTAGGGGAGTTGGGGGATCCCAAAAATTGGCCTCGGTACGTCATCTTTTACTTTTGAATCGACCAAACATTATCTTCTTTCATGAGACCTTGGTGGATGAATCAAGGGCAAGATCATTTTTATCGAAACTTAAACCGTCATGGTATTCGACTATTGTAAGCTCTGTTGGAAGATCAGGGGGTTTGTTGGTTGCTTGGGACCTTGATAAGTTCGATCTAATACCTTACATACGCTGTGGTGGTTTAATTGTGATAGGTATCATCTTAGAGATAAAGGAGCAACTATCTTTCCTAAACATTTATGGCCTGTGCAGTGATAGGAAAGTTTTATGGCAAAAGGTGTGGGATAGAGGTATCTCGTCTCTTAATAATTTGATAGTCTCGGGTGATTTCAATTTCACTCTAAATGAAGGGGATATCTGGGGAGAAAGTGGCCACCCTGACCCATTGGATTTGTTTTTAAAGGATTTGTTTGTTGAAGGAGGTCTAGTTGACATAATTCTGGATGTGTTAGTGGCTACGTGGCGGAATGGAAGGAAAGGTGTGGATAGTATATTGAAGAGATTAGACAAGACTTTTGTTTCGATGGACCTGTTAAGGAATGTTGCTAGATATCGTTCCTAGGTGGCGCATCTTTTCATCTCGGATCACACTCCAATATTTCTTCAGTTAGATGGATTTTTCCAATGCAAATTTTATCCCTTCAAATTAAATTCTGCCTGGATTCACGAGGTAGAGTTCTCTCAGTTAGTCAATGAAGTATGGAAGGACCCAAAGTTTCTTCTGGAATCAGGTTTGTAGAGAAGACTGGTATGAAAGCTTAAATGTCTAAAAACGACAATAAAGAGGTGGGTAAAAAGTTTTAAAAACCTCTCGACTCAAAAATTGGGCATTCTAGAAGAGTATTTAGAGTCGTTGTATCAAGCTTCCCTTTTAGATTTGAGTAATGTAGAGTTGACATGTAGGATCAAACAGAAGGAAGTGGAAAGATTGCAACGATTAGCAGCAGAGGAAGACACTTGGAGACAGAGGAGTCGTGTGATCTGTTTAAAAAGTGGGGATCGGAATACAAAGTATTTTCATCACTTTGCAAGTGATCGTAAAAACCGTAAGCAGATTTGGGAAATATAGATGAAGGCGGGAAAGGAAGTGTCGGGACAAAAGGAATTAAAAGAGGAAGCGGTAATTTTTAAAAAAAAATTGGGATCAACAACGGGAATCATAAATGAAGATCAGACTTCTCTAGCAAGACTTTACCCTAACACGGTTTCGGGGGAAGATGCTCGTCTATTAGAAAGAATGTGCTCTTTAGAAGACCTATCGAGCATTTTAAAGGCTTTTCCAAAGATAAAATCCCAGGCCGTGATGGTTGGACTGTGGAGTTTTTCCTCCATTATTTTGAGTTGGTTGGAGAGGACATGTTAGGGATGGTCAAGGAATCAAGGAGAAAGGGAGAAGTTATAAAAGCTGTAAATGCCACGTTTCTAGTATTAATCCCAAAAATGAATAAACCAACTTCTTTTGGGGATTTTAGACCTATTTCACTTTCTAATCTATGTTACAAAATCATTGCAAAATTGTTGGCAAATAGGTTGGGGCCTATTTTGTCAAAAGGTTTAGCAGAAGAACAATTGGGATTTCTTCAAGGAAGACAAATTCTAGATGCGGTGGGCACGACGCAGGAATTCCTCCATAGCATAAAAAAGAAGAATCAAAAGGCTCTCATTCTTAAACTTGATCTTAAGAAAGCCTATGATTTTATTAACTCAGAGTTTCTAAGGATGATTTTGATCAAAACGGGCTTTGTCTTAGCTGTCACAAATTGGATTATGAGTTGTGTCACCTCAGTTTCATATGCAGTCCTAATTAATGGTGAACCATCTGAATTTTTTCAAAGAGGCAAAGGTCTAAGACAGGGCTGCACACTGTTGCCTCTACTCTTTATACTGGTGATGGAGGGACTGAGTATCCTCTTGAAAAAGGAGAAAGAAGCCATGTTGTTGACTGGAATTAAAGTTGCTAGGATTACCAAAATTTTACATCTCCTTTTCGTTGATGATGTGTTGATCATGACAAGAGATTGCATAGTAGAATGGAAGGTGATTGTTGGCCTCCTGAATACTTTTTTACATGCATCAGGGCTACATATAAATGAGGAAAAATCCACATTCCATGTGGCGGGGATGGAAGAGTCGGGGATGGCACCTTTTAAAGAGATTTTTTCGTTTAGCTATGTCCCCATAAATAATGGCTTTAAGTACCTAGGCTATTTCCTTAAGCCAAATTGTTACAAAACTGACAACTGGTGTTGGCTTATTAAAACATTCGAGAGAAGAATTGACCACTGGTGTAATCGTTGGCTTTCTCTTGGTGGTCGTTTAGTTATGATAAAGACAATTTTGGTGAGTCAACCAGTGTATTGGATGTCTATGGCCATTGTTCCCAACTCAGTTCTGGTAAAACTTCATCATCTTATCTTCTCCTTTTTATGGTCGGGTTGTAGTGAGAGGAAACGATCACATCTCTGTAACTGGGACACTATTGCTAGGCCAAAGAAAGCTGGAGATTGGGGGGTGAAAAATCTGACATTCTTCAATAAATCCTTATCGGCCAAAACTTTATGGAGAGGATTGACCAAAGAAGGAATATGGAATAAAGTTCTAAAAGACAAGTATTTACCTTATGTTTCCATGTCAATGTGGTTTATATTGGACAACAAAACTCATGGAGAGTTCTCACAAGTTTGGAGAAATATTTTAAAATCTCTTCCACTTTTAGATCATTGGCTGTGCTAGAAAACTGGAAATGGAGAGACTATCCATGCAGGCAAGGATCATATTATGGGAATGAGTCTAAACTCTTTTCTTTCAAAAGAAATTTTGGTTGCTTTAAAGGTTTAGGGGATTGCTTTTCTTTACCAAGTTCGAAACACTACTATGTCAGCTCCCCTAAGCACTTACTGGATTGATGCCACAAAGCTTGGCTTCATTAGTGATCTTGCATCGGAATGGGAGGCGTACAGAAGTGCGCTCTCGGGCACGGGTATTCAATTAAATGCAATCAAGGATGAGTTAAGTTGGTCGGGTGGAGATGGGCCTGGTTTTCCCTCTGCAAGAAATCTATATAGGGCTCTTTCAGAGAGCATGTGGTCACACACTATAAGTGGGTGGTGCTATAAATTGTGGAAGTGGAAATTGGCACTAAAATTAAAACTCTGTTTATGGCTTCTCTTGCGAAACAAGATTCTCACGTGGGATTTTCTGCTTGCTAAAGGGTGGGAAGGCCTGAGCTTTTGCATCCTGTGTAAAAGGAACCCAGAGTCACTAAACCATTTGTTTATTTCATGCCCTTTCACTTGTCAAGTTTGGGTTATTATCGAGGGGATTCTTAAGTTCAAGATGTCATGGGAGGGGAACACAGTTGATGAATGTCTTTCTTCTTTGGTCGGAAAGCATCCAAATCTGATCACTCTTCCAACTATTTTATATTGGTTCTTATGGCTAGAAAGAAACAACCTCCTTTTCAACAACAGGTTGACTCTCCCGCAAGTGGTGGCTATCAAGTCTGTTGATTTTTTTAATGCTAGTGTAATGCCACAAAAAAAAAACTCTTTGTACAGGATTAAAAGACCACCCCGGATTCACCAATTAGTGGGGTGGTTTGATGGCGCAGCTTCAGGGGATGGATCAAACAGTGGTGCAGGTGGTGTTATTAGTTTAAATGCAAATACTCTACTCAAGTGGATGTTTAACACAAGAGCTGGAACAAACAACAGGGCAGAGCTATTGGGCACGTGGACCACACTTTTCTTGTCGTTAAAACTTCACATTCTCGACATTCAGATTATTGGGGATTCAAATCTCATTATAGAATGGTGTAAGGGAAGTGAGAGACTCCAAAGTCCGATGCTGGAAGGTTGGAAGGAGCAGATTAAAAAGCTTAGTACCTAGTTTGAAAAGATTTCCTATCTTCATACTTATAGAGAATATAACAAGGTTGCAGATGTTCTTTCAAAAATTGCGCTCAAGGACCAAGATCACCGTGGTGTGATTATCTACACACAGTGGGTAGACAACACGCCAGGACTCTCTAGGCATATTAAATTTTTCTAATCTTCTGTAGGCTGATAATGGGCCATATTTGAAGTCTGTAATTTTGTTTATAGTTTTTAATGTTCGTTTTTTTCTTAAAACTTCTTGAATGTGTATGTGGTAAAACCACTCGGCAGCTGGTACTCTCAGGATTAAGTAATTTTTTATGTATTAAAAGCCTGGATATCCCAATCAGAACTGGTATAGTTTTTATATGATGGATACACTTTTTGGAAAGAGGATGAACATAAATATAATATTTTATATTATATAATATAAAAATAAATTTTCTTGTTTGAAAAAACTTCCTCAGTTTAAGTTGAAATGCATATCTTGCAATTAAATACTAGGAATATATGTGAATTAGGTGATTTACATGATCATGTGAGTGAAGGATTTT
>ML866981.1:24445-38708 GCA_009831015.1 Picea engelmannii
AAATGAATAATACAAATATAGGTGACAATTTAGACTTAGTGATTGGTAAAGGTAAGCCATAGGCTAACATAAAAACTTCAAGATACAAAAATCAAGAACTTTCCAACTCCAAAAATCTATCCAACTCAATCCAACTTTCTCCATGAGAACTCCTCTCCTTTTATAGGCTGAAAAGGATAGGGTGAGGAGGTTAGGATGATCCCAAGAGATCAGTGATGCAACTCATATCCAAACTGATCGGAGGCCACATCACCCTCGCAGCTTCTATTCTAGAACTTTTGAGAAATTCCCCTTTTTCCTTCATACGAAAATCATCGCACCCTTAGAACTGAGCAAACTGTGATGACGTCGTAGGCCACTATGGTGCAACCTGCGATGATCCTAGATCGTCGCACCCTTAACACTAAGAAAGGTGCGACGATCCATTTTTATAAGGTTTTTGACAAAGGAAAAGTATAATTCCATCTCTCTGGGAAAATGTATCTTCATTCTTCTTCAGGGATTCAAGCCATTGATCCTTCTCAAGACAAATGATAGGTTTACATCATTAAAAATCATAGGGGTGATGAAAATAATGTGTAACACCTACATCTCATGGGATATTCAATTTCACCTTAGTGTAATCAACTGTCCTAATCAAGTCTGGAAGAAGTTGAAGTAATTGTTCGACCAAGTTGATGAGAGCCACATCATGTAGTTGGAGAAAGAGTTGATCTCTATCGATCCCCGTTCCTTTGAGAGAATGGAGGACTATTTGGCATGTGTCAAAGAAATCTAGTTGAAATTGGGAGAATGTGGAAATAAATATCAGAAGAAGGATGGAAAAATCGTCGAGTTGGTCCTGATGAACTTGAGAACACCATTCGACATGTTCGTGTTGACTTTCTGCACCAACTAGAAAGAATACATGGAAGATGGTAAGGATTAAGCCTTTTAATATTTATGTGGTATTTTCATTATTGATCAACACAGAATGCTTGAATAAGGCAAGATTGGTGGTAAACACCAGACCCACTTTCTCAAAGGAAAGGGAAAGATGGTCCCAGGGATAGAGTACAGTTTGATGCCTCTACACAGAATCCTGCATACCGTGATAAGAAAACTCAGAGACATGTAGAATCTCCCCAACTAAGTTTAAATAATAAGACATTCCAGTACTATGGAAAGACTTGACATGTGGAGAAATAATTCTATAAGAAGAGAGCCGATTTAGAAGAGAAGGTTAAATTCCTTGAAGGAGACGTTTCTGTTGTATGTCAACCCACTGATAATTTCACCTTCCAAGTCAGAACTTCTCGTGCCTTGTTGTCTCATTCTACGTAGAATGAATGGGTAGTCGACTATGGGTGCACTCATCACATGGCTACAGATTCCTCCTTATTAATGTGGTTGGATGAAGCTAAGGAGAGGAAAATCTATGTTGTTGATGACTTTTCTCTGGATGTTGTTGGTCATGGTGATGTTTCTCGTCGACATGGGAAGATTTTTGACATCTATCATGTGCCAAATATCAGTTCCAATTCATTGTATGTTTCTCAGTTAACATAGATAGGTAATATTGTGGAATTTTTTCCAGATCGGTTCTATGTTGGTGATCTGAAGAAAAGCAAGTCAATTGTCACCGACGAGCTTCTCGACTCGAAGGATAATTTGTACATGTTTTGTGACACAAACATTGAAAAGGAAATTACCAATAATATAGACATTGGATATACTTCCATTTCCTCCATTCAATATCAATTTCTTCCATCAAATCCTCATAGAGGTAAAATTAAACTAAAAATTTAATAATTCTCTTCCCCCTAGTTCTAGAATTATTCTTTAGAGTCGGTGAAATTGTCGAGATCATTGCCTACTCTTTGGAGAATTTATTTACGCTAGAGATGATTCAGGTGGATATCGGTGGCCACCCACCTATTCCAACTCTCTCCTTTTAATAGTTTTAGTTCAATAAGTTCTTCTGTAATTCTTTGTAATTGTGGGTTCTAAACTTCTGGGGTTGTCTGAAGCCCTACAAAGTGGCCAGATGGATATTGGTGGCCTCCCACCTAATCCAACTGGATTTGTTTGGAAGTTTTCATGTTAGCACATCTTTCTGTATTTCCAGGGCTGTTTGGGGCCCCAAACAATGTTTTTTTGGTTTTCCATAGTTAAACTATAGATGGAGTCAGAGTTTGACAGAATAATGTGTAGTTCTCGAAAATACCTTTCCAACAGGTTATCACGTGCCTAAAACATAGGTCGTATGAAAAATTTACGACCCCGGGAAGTTGAGATACCAACTTACCCATCAGGGCCCACATAAATTTTGGCGTTTCATCTCCTAGGGTTAGGTTTTTGGATTTATAGGGTTTTGGAATTCATGAGTAATGTTAAAAAGGCCTATGGAGCCTCATTGTAATCATTCTTATCAGATGGATGTGCGTAGCAGCCACATCTTTTCTTAGATATAGCTACCACCATTCGAGCAAGTTGTTTTCAGTTCTACAGTTTTACAATTTCAACCTATTTTATTTATTCAATAGAATTTATTGTTCACTGGATATCTATTGTTGTTCTTTGTATATATGTGTTATTGTATTCAATATGTTATTCATTTCATTTCGCTCATAAATCCAGATCAGTGGTATTAGAGCGGTCTTCTATTCATTTATTTTATTTTTCTCATGCATGTCCCTGACAAGAACTAGGTACAAGAAGCTGGGACTTGAACCAGTTGAGCCTTTGCAATATCGGTCATGATGATCCCAACAACAATCCATGGGGGATGAGAATAAATATGATGGAGCAAGAGATCCTTTTAAAATGTTTCTCTAGGAAGCCCATTTGTGACAAAGGAACAGAATGATGGAAAAATTTGTACAAATCCTTCGATGACTGCCCATAGGAGACACATCTTCATTAAGTGGCCATGCAACCCCCTTCAAGGTACAAGTAAATTTTTATATTCCATTTTTTGAAGGACTAATAGATGCAGATACTGTAGATAAATGGTTGAATTTGCTCGAAAGGGTACTTTTCGGTCCACAATTTTTTTGATGGGGAAAATATTACTTTTTCACTTCTTAAGGCCATCCCCCATGTTAAGGATTGGTGGGATACTTACTCTGAGAAAAGGGCAATAAAGGAATTTGAAATATTTTCGGTCACGCCCACATGGGATTCCTTGAGGGATTCCATTAAAGAACAATACAACCCTGTTTGAAGCTACAAGGACCAGTACATTAGATGGATCATGCTGCATCAAGAAAACGACCAGACAGTACTAGATTTCACCAATATTTTCCATACCCTACGCACCAAATTGGGTATCAAAGACTCTGAATGAAATGGGTAAAGGGTGCTCTACTTCATTTCATTGTCGATAGAGGCAGTTAAAAGAACCCGATCTCAACAGAGGTATTCAAGTGGCTGGACTTACCGATGAAACCACACCCGCAACCCTACACCATTGACTAGCTTTTCTAAGGAAGAGATCTCCGCGTCAACCAACAATGTCGTCTTCCCTATGACATCAAGCCCTTCAAAGATGAGGCATTTTGTGATATTGCTCCCCTTAAAGTTTGTGATGTTCTTTTAGGACAACCATATTTGTGGAAGAGACATGATGTGTATGATTATAAACCCCATAGTGTTATTATTACTTTGGGGATACAATTGTACAGGATACCAGAGGTAGCGTCACCTACCATTATTTATTTAATCTCTACCAAGTAATGCAGTAAGTTCATTTCAAAGATCAAGAAGTTTGTCTTCTTTGTGATCCATGCTCATAGTAAGTAGAAGGTTTCCTCTACACAAAGCCTCTCTTTGCAGCAAAATCAAGTGGAAAGGATCATGGAAGAGTATAGAGACATCTTCTTCTTACCCACTGAGGTACCAATGCATTTCCAAGTAAATCATCCAATTGATATAACCCCCGGTGCACCTATGCCTAATGGATCAGTCTATCATCTCCCATTGATGGAGAAAGATGAAATAAAGTAGAAGATCCAAGAGCTTCTTCAAAAGGGGCACATCAGACCCAACTCCTCCCCTTGCGGAAGTCTAATTGTACTAGTGTAGAAGAAATACGGGACCTAGAGGCTCTGCATTGATTACATAGCATTAAACAAAATCACAGTCAGGAACCGATACCCAATTCCCCGAATTGATGACCTTCTTGACCAACTCAAGGGGGGGAATTTATTCAACAAGATTGACCTAAAGTATGGCTACCACCAGGTTCCCATTGAACCGACTGATGTATGGAAGAAAACTTTCAAATCTAAAGAAGGTCTCTTTGAATGGTCGATCATTCCTTTTGGCTTAACAAATGCACCAACCACTTTCATGAGATTGATGGATGATGTATTAAGACCCTTCACCAACTCTTTTGTAGTGGTATATTTGGATGGCATCCTCATCTTCAACATAAATTGGTAGGAACACATGGATCATATTCAACAGGTTTTGAGCACTTTGCGACAGCACAAGCTATATGCCAACTTGGAAAAATGATCCTTTGGCATGAACAAGGTCCAATACTTTGGCTACATTGTTGATGAGCATGGGGTACATGTGGATCCAATTATGATCCAATTCATTCGTGATTGTCGAGCCCCAACCACACTAACCGAGCTTTGGAGCTTCTTGGGACTTGCCAACTTCAACCGACGGTTTGTGTTGGGATTCTCCCATATTGCATGGGCCCTCAGCCAAGTGACCAAGGGAGGTGGTAGGGAGAATTTTTCATGGGGGAAGGCACAACAACGATCATTTGATGATCTGAAGCATCACTTGTTCTAAACTCCAATACTCTTCTTACTCGATTTGCAAAAACCATTCGATATTGAGACTGATGCATCTGACTATGTTGTAGGCACAATTCTCACTAATCAAGATCATCTAGTAGAATACCATAGTGAGAAACTCTCAGATACCATCTAAAAATATCCCATCTATGATAAGGAAATGTATTCCATTGTGCAAGCCTGTCATGAATGGAAACATTACATTCTGGGCAAGGAGACAATCATCCACACTGGTCACAAGCCTCTGCAGTTCATACAAACATAGGGGAAGTTGCAGAACAACTGCCATCAGAAATGGTCCACCTACCTGTAGCAATTCCATCACAACATCAAGTATAAGACAGAGAGCACAAATCATGTTGTTTACTGCCTCAGTCAACCTCACGTGGCTTCACTCACCATCATGCTCCATTCCTGTGGGCATGAGGCATCTGAGTGGCCCCAAATTTATCAGCAAGATCCATACTTTTCCACCACCTATAAGCTCTTGGGTACATGCGTGAATGTCACCGATTTTCACATTCAAGACAACCTATTATGCCATTTGGGCCATCTCTGTGTTCCTGCAAGCGAGCGTGCAAAGATGATTTGGGAGGCTCACTACAGTTGGGTGGTAGGACATTTTTGTATGGAGAAAACTTTGGTTGTTCTACAAAAACATTTTTATTGGCCAAAACTTTGACAGGATGTTAGCAAGTATATCTGATATTTCACTTCCTGTGTCATTTCCAAGCCAACCATCAAGAAGCAAGGCTTATACACCCCTATGTCTATTCCCAAGAGATATTGGGAATCCATACCATTGGATTACATGTTTGGCCTTCCATCCACCAATAAAGGAAATGATTGCGTATTTGTGGTGGTTGATTGGTTTTCAAAGATGGCCATTCTCACAGTGTGCAAGAAGAGAATCACAACGGCATATACTGCCAAGATCTTCTTTGAATGGTTGTGGATCCATTTTGGGATACCATAGACCATCATCTCCGATCGGGACAACATGTTCCTTATCACATTTTGGTCGAGTCTCTAGTCACTCTTTGACACCAAGCTCACTAAATCCACTTCCTTCCATACTCAAACTGATGGCCAAACAAAGGTCATCAATCAGATGATTGTGCACATTCTGTGCATGTATATCTCTAAGAATTCATGTACATGGGATGAGAGTCTTCCCTATGTTCAACACAACTACAACATGGTTCTCCATAGCTCCACCAACCATAGCCCCTTTCAGGTGGGGCTGGGATTCCAACCCTTGGGTCCCATTGATGTTGCACTACCTCTTGCAACCACATAGAAAGATTCTTCCCATGTTCATTTTGAGGCCGAAAAAGCCACCAGATTCATTAAGTGGATTCAACACATCCACCAATAGGTCCATGAGACTTTGTATAAATTCAATGCTAAGTACAAGAAACACCATGATCAACACCAAGTATTGCACAAGTTTCAGGTGGGAGAAAAGTTTTGGTTACATTTGCAGAAAGAACATTATAGGCCTTACACTATCACCAAGGCTGCAGGAGACAATCCCTTTGAGCTCAACACTCCCCCCTTCCTTGGCTTGCACCCAATGTTCAATGTGGACCTCCTCCGACCATATTTTCCACCATTATTGGACATCTCAGATATCGCAAAACAATTTACACCAACAAAGCTCAACCTTGACTGCATGGAATATGAATCCATTGATCAGATAGTGGACACACAGGTCAGGGGCACTTGCCAGCAGAGGATCCAAATTTATCGAGTTGTCAAGGAAGGGCAACTCCTGCAATAAGGAAAATGGCTCACCCAGGGAAAAATTCAACAAAAATTTCCTCACTCGATGGGGGCCCTCAACGCAATGGAGACCATTTCTTCCTAAGAGGGGAGGATTGATCCAGGTGGATATTTGTGGCCACCGAACTATTCCAACTGGCTCCTTTTGGAAATTTTAGTTTGGCACAATCTTCTGTAATTATCTATAATTGTGGGTTCTGCACTTTCGGGACTGTCTGAAGCCCTAAACAACTTCCAAATGGAGATTTGTGGCCTCCCACCTAATCCAACTAGCTTGTTTTTGAATTTTTCATGTCAGCGCATCTTTCTATATTTCTAGGGTCATTTTGGGGACCTAATAATGTTTTCTTGGCTTGTCATAGTCAAACTATAGATAGAGTCATAGTTTGATGACATAATGTGTAGTTCTCAAAAATACCTTTCCAATAGGCTATCACGTGCCTAAAACGAAGGTCGTATGCAAAAGTTACGACCCTGAGAAGTTGAGGTACCAACTTACCCATCAGAGCCCACACAACTTTTGTTGTTTCATCTCCTAGGGTTAGGTTTTTGGATGTCTATGGTTTTGGAGTTCATGAATAATGTTAAAAATTCCTCTAGAGGCTCATTGTAATCATTCTGCTTAGACGAATGCGCGTAGCAGCCACATCTCTTCTCAAAGATAGCTACCACCATTCGAGAAAGTTGTTTTCAGTTCTATAGTTTTACAGTTTCAGCCTATTTTATTTATTCAATAGAAGGTATTGTTCACTATATATTTGTTGTTTTTCTCTGTATCTTTGTCTTATTGTATTCAATCTATTATTCATTTCATTCCGCTCATAAATCCAGATCAAGAGTTCCCTTGGGAGACCTGGCATCAACATTGAAATTGGTTGTATATAGAGGGTTCAGATTCTTTGATCAAACCCCAGTCTCCATTGTTTTAAGAATAAAGTTGAAGGACACCAATATAATTTCTCACTTAGAATATTGATTGCATCATTTTTGGATCTGAACTTAAAACATACCCATACAAAAAGCATAATATGAAATTTTGGAGTGTACCCTAGAACGTTGAACCAATTTTCCTCCAACCATCTCAAGGATTCAAATTTAAATTGATTTCCGATGAAACACCTAGTGAGAGAACTTTTCATTAATATTTTCACTGCCTCCATTCCTACATTTTCACCTAGAACCAATTTAACTCTTTTTTCTCATCCTTATGCATTTTAATTTCTTTTTCTTCTTGACCATGTTTTGATCAAGCATAGCTACCCAAAAAACATAATATGAAATTTTGGAGTGTCCCTAGAATGTTGAACCAATTTTCCTCCAACCATCTCCTTAGGGACTTACCTTTAACTTTCTTGTGCATAAAACACCTAGCAATAACATTTTCCATTAATATTTTCACTAATTCCATTTCTACATCTTAGCCTAGAACCAATTTAGCTATATTTTCTCATCCTTATACACCTTAACTTATTTTTCTTCTTGACCACCTTTTGATCAATCTTCTTTCCTCCAATTTCTGATAACCTTTCACCCCTCAACTCCACCTCAAAAAACACTCTCAACCCTAAACTTTGTTCTAATCCCCTTTCTTCTTCAAACATTAAATTTTCAAGATCATTCTTATAATTTTTGCAAGGATTGACTCTTGGAGTAAGAACCCTTGACACCTCTCCTTTGAATAGAGATACAATTCCTTTGATCAACCTCCCAACTGCTATTTCCTCTTTGATTAGACCACTGGTACCCACATCATTGTCATCCTTTACCTCGAGATTAGAAAAGGTAAGGATTTGGTATATCCTTACCTTGTCAACATGTCTTGACTTTACTTTGTTGTTCCTTTCCACTTAATATCCCCATCCTTTCTTGCAAGGACTAAATTTCAAATCATTAGACCCAACTCCAATGGACCTCCTAGGGTAATCCTCTTGACCTAGGTCTAGAACTTTTTCTTTGCTAAAAGCCTTTACTCCCCTCCATATCTCTTGAAGTTCCTCCTTAGATCTGAACATTGACCTAGGACATAGCTCCTAGCCCTTTCCATAATCCACATATATTATCATAATTATACAATATATTATTGAGTCATATAGAGTATGTAATTTTGAACAAATTATGCAAAAAGATTGTTTATATTTATTTATTTATTTTATAAATTATTATTATTATATGAGTTATGTTTCTTTATTATTAAGTGTGTGAGGTGTAGTATGAGAGAAGTGTAATGTCTATAAATAACATGGATGTGACAAGTGACATAAATAAATTTAATATAATATTTTAAGAAGATAACATTCAATATATATGAAATGTGTAACATTTGTAATTATAAATAATAATAAAATTATTTAAAAATATAATACTAAATATTCATTAATATATTTAAAACATATATATTTTTTAAAGTATTATGAAATTTATATTTTATTTTTTTAATATTTAAAATATATATTTAATAAATTTAAAATTAAAATAAATTTTCAATAATTATAATATTATTATTATTATTTTTTTATATTTAATAATTTTTCTTCTTTTATTATTATTGAATTTATAATAAAATGATAAGATAAAAGTAAAATTAAAATTTTACTTTAAAAATTTTTCATTTAAAAAAATTATAATGTTGATGTGACAAGCTTCCTCATAATCATAAATTATAATGTTAGATGTGACCAGCTTCCTCAAAATCATAATGAACTTTAGTTTAAGTTGAAATGCATATTTTGCAATTAAATAATAAGATATTTTTATAATGTTTCATGTTGTTTGATGTGACATGTATCTCCTTGATACTTTTCAATAATGGCAGATTATTTGCCCCCTCGCTTGCTCGTGGGTTTTCTTAGTTAACCTAGTCTCAGTTACCTTCTAGAAAGAGTAGTTAGGAGGTGTACACCCGACTTTTAGTTTTTTTCCTGGAGTTGTGGGGTTAGTTTTTTACTGACAGTTTTTTGGCTCATCGGAGACTTGGTACCTCTTTCCCTTGGTTTTGCTCTGGTTTCAACGTGCGTCTCTTTGTGTTGATCAGGTTTAGGTTTTGGATTTTAATGACCCATTACGTTTTGGACTGAACCATGATGTCTCCCCTTCGTCTTTCAAGTAACTAGATATTTGTGGGCCCGTTGTAACTCTTATGAAGTGTTCTTTCTTGGAGAGGGTGCTTACAATAGTTATGTTGGTAATTACTAGTTTTTAGTTCTCTTAAATGGTCTTATGGGGATTCACTCCAAGTTTGTCAGTAGCAGTAAGGCCCTTGTCTTTTCAGCGACTCTAAGGTTTTGTTGGCCTTGTTTTCAGTTTCGAGGTAGGTTAGGTGGCAGCCTCCAAACTCTTGATGATAGAAGTTGGAGTCACTTCCTTAATGAGCACAGATGACGATGCCAACTGGAAACAAGCGGTGTTGTTTAACGATGTCTTGGTTAATCATGCTCAGTTTGAAAGGCATATGACTTCTGTTAGAGCGCCCTACCAGTCTCGATCGAGCCCAAACCGCCAGGAAGATTTAGCTACAAGCTCAACGAAACCTTCTAGAGATTGGAATGTAGGAGGTTATAGAAAAATTTCTTCTGGACAGAAGAGATGAGGGCCTGTTTCTGGAGAAGTTCCAGAAGCGCAGGCAGGTGCTTATCTGTTTAGTAGGATAGGCCAGAGGATTTAAAAACCCTGTAAAGTAAACAAAGTGAAGAGGAGGTTTATTCTTGTCTCCGACGTTGGTTTGGAAGACGTGTGCTTGATGGAAATGTGCACACTGGTTGGGAGATTTTCCTACCATAGGCTCATCCAGGTACCCATTGAGAGCTGGGTAGATTCAACGTGGAAACCACTTTTAGGCTACTCACCTGAGATCTTCTTTTTGGCCTAGGGTTGGTTTGGGTTCAAATGTCGTAACCTTGAGGATGCTACTATGTTACTGGAGTCTCGGTGTGTGGTGGACGGAGGTAGTATTATGTTGAAGTCGTGGTGAGTTATCTTCAACCCTTCTAAGGAGTATTTTGAACTCATTCATCTTTGCGTCTTGCTCCCCTTTTTTCCTTTTCAGTGGTGGAATAAGCGAGCATTAACCGAGATTGCTAATGGACTTGTTCGGTTTCTTGTGATGGACGAGGAAGAACTTTTAGAAGTGGATAAGCGTATGTGTAGAGTATTGGTGGAGGTAGACATACACGCTCGCCTTTCAGAAGCAGTTGAGTTGGAATGAAGGGGGATATTGAGAGTACAAAAACTTGACTTCTTGGGTATTCCTTTTAGGTGTACTCGGTGTAGACAGACTGTACATCTCCGACGTGATTTCCACGGAGGATACCTAGAATATTCTTCATCCAAATCATCTTTGTTGTAGATACCTACCACCACAGATCCTCCAAAAGTGTCATCGGGTGGATGAAATGTATGTTTTCCCGGAGCCGAGCCACTCGAGGAGGACATGACAGCCATCAATTTTTCCGGTAAGTTAAGGAAACTTTGTCCTACCCTTTTCTTTTCACTCTCATCATGGGAATGAGATTATATCGATAAGTCTCTAGGACGTGGTTCTTTTTCCTCTTTGTCAGAGGACCCTACAGATTCACCGAAAATGGATTCCCTACAAGACTTGTTTCCATGTATGAAGTAGGGTTTTTTGGGGGGTAAGCTTCCGCGGGTTGGTGAGAAACTCTCTACTTTATACCTTCCCCTCTCTCATTCGGGAGAATTGGGTAACCCTGTAGATGATCTATTGGATACTTTTAAGGAGGATGTGACAGGGCTAGAGGGAGTATTGGGTAGGGGTGGGCCTGTGTCTGCCCCTGTGTCTCCGGGTTTAGGCTTCAGTGTGGGACATGCCACGGTTGGTTTAGAAGAACAATTGCATAGTGAGACTGAAGTGGCACTTTTCTCGTCTGTCCATGATCTCCATCTTAGTGAGGGATTAAGGGAGACGGAACGGGGGGATTGCAGTCTCATTTTAGTATTAGACTCTTTAGTATCGGCTTTACACGAGTTACCGAAACTGAAACCTCTGACTACTTTCAAAGGTAAAGTGGTTGTTTCTACTATTTCATCTGAGGTTAACTCGTTAAATTCCTTGGGTCCTAGGGCTGAACAACCTGTTTCGGGTGCTAAGGGTTTTGAGTGGTCAAGGGGGTTGGGTTGTGAAATCTCACCCATAAAAAAACACAGTGCTTGGAAGCAAGCAGAGGGTTCTGTAAAGGAGCAGGTTAACTTCTCTTCGTTTGATTCTAATCATGGGGCACTTAGAGGCATTAAATCCCTAACACGCGCTAAATCATGATCTTGTTGTCCCTAAATGTTAGGGGAGTTGGGGGATCCCAAAAATTGGCCTCGGTACGTCATCTTTTACTTTTGAATCGACCAAACATTATCTTCTTTCATGAGACCTTGGTGGATGAATCAAGGGCAAGATCATTTTTATCGAAACTTAAACCGTCATGGTATTCGACTATTGTAAGCTCTGTTGGAAGATCAGGGGGTTTGTTGGTTGCTTGGGACCTTGATAAGTTCGATCTAATACCTTACATACGCTGTGGTGGTTTAATTGTGATAGGTATCATCTTAGAGATAAAGGAGCAACTATCTTTCCTAAACATTTATGGCCTGTGCAGTGATAGGAAAGTTTTATGGCAAAAGGTGTGGGATAGAGGTATCTCGTCTCTTAATAATTTGATAGTCTCGGGTGATTTCAATTTCACTCTAAATGAAGGGGATATCTGGGGAGAAAGTGGCCACCCTGACCCATTGGATTTGTTTTTAAAGGATTTGTTTGTTGAAGGAGGTCTAGTTGACATAATTCTGGATGTGTTAGTGGCTACGTGGCGGAATGGAAGGAAAGGTGTGGATAGTATATTGAAGAGATTAGACAAGACTTTTGTTTCGATGGACCTGTTAAGGAATGTTGCTAGATATCGTTCCTAGGTGGCGCATCTTTTCATCTCGGATCACACTCCAATATTTCTTCAGTTAGATGGATTTTTCCAATGCAAATTTTATCCCTTCAAATTAAATTCTGCCTGGATTCACGAGGTAGAGTTCTCTCAGTTAGTCAATGAAGTATGGAAGGACCCAAAGTTTCTTCTGGAATCAGGTTTGTAGAGAAGACTGGTATGAAAGCTTAAATGTCTAAAAACGACAATAAAGAGGTGGGTAAAAAGTTTTAAAAACCTCTCGACTCAAAAATTGGGCATTCTAGAAGAGTATTTAGAGTCGTTGTATCAAGCTTCCCTTTTAGATTTGAGTAATGTAGAGTTGACATGTAGGATCAAACAGAAGGAAGTGGAAAGATTGCAACGATTAGCAGCAGAGGAAGACACTTGGAGACAGAGGAGTCGTGTGATCTGTTTAAAAAGTGGGGATCGGAATACAAAGTATTTTCATCACTTTGCAAGTGATCGTAAAAACCGTAAGCAGATTTGGGAAATATAGATGAAGGCGGGAAAGGAAGTGTCGGGACAAAAGGAATTAAAAGAGGAAGCGGTAATTTTTAAAAAAAAATTGGGATCAACAACGGGAATCATAAATGAAGATCAGACTTCTCTAGCAAGACTTTACCCTAACACGGTTTCGGGGGAAGATGCTCGTCTATTAGAAAGAATGTGCTCTTTAGAAGACCTATCGAGCATTTTAAAGGCTTTTCCAAAGATAAAATCCCAGGCCGTGATGGTTGGACTGTGGAGTTTTTCCTCCATTATTTTGAGTTGGTTGGAGAGGACATGTTAGGGATGGTCAAGGAATCAAGGAGAAAGGGAGAAGTTATAAAAGCTGTAAATGCCACGTTTCTAGTATTAATCCCAAAAATGAATAAACCAACTTCTTTTGGGGATTTTAGACCTATTTCACTTTCTAATCTATGTTACAAAATCATTGCAAAATTGTTGGCAAATAGGTTGGGGCCTATTTTGTCAAAAGGTTTAGCAGAAGAACAATTGGGATTTCTTCAAGGAAGACAAATTCTAGATGCGGTGGGCACGACGCAGGAATTCCTCCATAGCATAAAAAAGAAGAATCAAAAGGCTCTCATTCTTAAACTTGATCTTAAGAAAGCCTATGATTTTATTAACTCAGAGTTTCTAAGGATGATTTTGATCAAAACGGGCTTTGTCTTAGCTGTCACAAATTGGATTATGAGTTGTGTCACCTCAGTTTCATATGCAGTCCTAATTAATGGTGAACCATCTGAATTTTTTCAAAGAGGCAAAGGTCTAAGACAGGGCTGCACACTGTTGCCTCTACTCTTTATACTGGTGATGGAGGGACTGAGTATCCTCTTGAAAAAGGAGAAAGAAGCCATGTTGTTGACTGGAATTAAAGTTGCTAGGATTACCAAAATTTTACATCTCCTTTTCGTTGATGATGTGTTGATCATGACAAGAGATTGCATAGTAGAATGGAAGGTGATTGTTGGCCTCCTGAATACTTTTTTACATGCATCAGGGCTACATATAAATGAGGAAAAATCCACATTCCATGTGGCGGGGATGGAAGAGTCGGGGATGGCACCTTTTAAAGAGATTTTTTCGTTTAGCTATGTCCCCATAAATAATGGCTTTAAGTACCTAGGCTATTTCCTTAAGCCAAATTGTTACAAAACTGACAACTGGTGTTGGCTTATTAAAACATTCGAGAGAAGAATTGACCACTGGTGTAATCGTTGGCTTTCTCTTGGTGGTCGTTTAGTTATGATAAAGACA
>ML866983.1:0-16598 GCA_009831015.1 Picea engelmannii
AATCCCTTCCTCATGGAAAATATTATGGATCTCATGATTTATAGACTCTCCCCCATTATCAGTTCAGAGGACTTTTATCTTCTTTCCGGACTATGTCTCAACCAGAGCTTTGAAATTTTTGAGGTGTTGAAAGACCTCAGATTTTTTCCTGAGAAAGTATATCCATGTAAAATGTGAGAAATCGTAAAAAAAAATGAGAACAAACCTCGCTTTGCTGATCGATGGATGTGGAAAAGGACCCATGAGGTCACTATGGATCACATCTAAAGGTGTGGAGGCTCTCTGAGACTTTCCCTTGTCGAATTTATCTTGAGGGTGTTTCCCGAGAACACATCCCTCACACACTCCCTTGGAGAAATGGATGTTTGGTAGACCATCAACCAATATTTTCTTTCTAAGATGTTGCGTGTATCTAAAATTCAAATGTCCAAACGTTTCATGCCATATCCTACTACTTTCATCAACATGAGTAAGTAGTAAAGAAGAATCAGGTTCAATGAATTCAGAAAAAGTATACAATCTAGACTGATGATTTACCTCACCTGTAGCAACCTTGGAGTTGGTTTGCATATCATATATGTCCGCGGAATTTGGTGTGAATATGAATTTCTTTCCGGTGACGGAATTCGTCATCTAATACATGGAGAGAAGGTTGACAGAAAGTTTGGGAACGTGCAACACATTCTCGAAGCTTCCGTTGGTGAGTTCAATCCTTCCTTTGTCAGTGACTTCGATAGAAGAGTTGTCCCCCATCAGAATGGGAGGACCTTTGCATACATCCAAGGAAGAATATACCACTTTTGAAGAAACCATGTGATGTGATGCTCCTGAATCTACGATCCAAGCACCGAGAGAGGAGTTGATGGCAATCAAGGCATGGCTAGAATTGCCTTTCTTGGAATTCAAATCTTTTGGATTCTTCTTCTTGGCACCCTGGGGGATGCGATATCCAAGGTTTTTTTGCTGAAGTATTTTAGACATCAGATCTATTTGTTTTTGCATGACAGTACCTGCATTTCTCCTCTTTTCTTCCCTTTTCCCCTTTGGATCCGGAGGCATCGATGAAGGGTTTTGTGTACCCTTCCTTCTTTGGATGTGCATGAGATTTCTGTTTATATTTATCTTTATATTTCTGATATTTTTGGCTGCCATCATGCACAGTGTGTGCATGCACCCTTGGGCCTTTGATTGTGCCCATGTTGATGAGCTTGGTTTTCTCTTGTGTCATGGATTCGATAATGTCCTCAAGAGAAGGCATCTTCCAGGTGGCTCCAGAGGTGAATCTGATAGTATGGAATGTGGATACGAATACATATAATTCAGGACCAATCTTGGAGAGAATGGTGAGAACCATTTGTTTCTCCTCCTTTGATTTATCAACTCCGCAAGCTTTGAGTTGCGATCATAGCAAATCCTTGAATTTTGTAAAGAAATCTTGGATATTATTGAATATTTTTGGATCCAATGTGAGAAGCTCCACCTCCAGCATGTGTCCCCTCATATCATCCTATTTTCTAAAGAGCCATTCCAAGGTGGTCCAGGCTTCATTGAGAGTCTTACAGGAAGATATATGAAAAAGGAGATCGAGAGAAATAAGACTTCAAATTGTTCCGAGTGCCTCATCCATGCGATTTAAATACTTGGATTTTTCTATGGATGATGTCGGTTCTGTATATGTATTCAAGGTTAACCTATACAACCCTCTGGCTCGGATATGTATGGATATTTTCTCCTTCCATGCAAAATATTTGTAAGGTGTAAGAATGAATTCTTTTTGGAAATCCATCTTTCCGTTGTCTTCAATCTTTTGTACCTACAAAAATTTTTGGTGTAGCTTTTTCTTAACAGTCTATCGGCTCTGATACCATGTAAATGTGTTGAACCTACACAAAATAGATCTATATAAACAATAATACACACATTTTCAGAGAGAATTGGAGAAAGTAGAAGAAGGAGAGAAATAATGAAATAATTCTCATTAACCGTTGTGAATAATGAATAATTTACACATGATATACTCTGTATAACTCAATGAGTGCACACTGGAGGAGAACCAATGCACCATAGTGGTGGTCTAGAGTGATTTGGACACACACCAACAATTATGGGAGTGAACTGCCACTTATTCTAGTCTCTCAGGCAGTTACGTGAGTGAATTGCCACCTAGTTGAGTTAACTAGTCAACTAGTCTTCAGTTAACTGTCTGAACATAGAGTAGTGAGGAGTTAACTCAGAAAATCAAGGGTAATGAACCCGTCTGGCGATGATCCCAAGGCAAGTGCACATTAGTTGGTGATGATCCCAATGTTAATGGTGAGAAAACCAATGCATCATCTAAACTCAACTCAACTAGTCAAACTGAAGTGTCAACTGAAAGAGAATATTCTCCAGGTGGAATATTCTCCCCTAAAATATAGGAGACTTGATAATGACTAATTATGACTAATAAAAAAGGAAAAACCTTAGGAAAAAGAAATCCTAGGTGTGTGTGAAGTAACTCCAACATCTAGAAATATCTAGCTATTACAAATAAATAAAAGATTAGGGAACTAACTCCCTTGGTAAATTTTTATGACCTTTTAGGTCATTCTAAAAAATTATTGGTAGATGCTCCTGCATCAGTTCATAACCATAAAATAGATGCATATAAAACATCCTAAATACAAACATGAATTTAGTAAATAGTTCATTGCAACATCATATAAATCATTCTCAAATACATATATCATGCACAACAGTTTAGATCATAAATACAAGACATCAAATAAATCAACACTTAATTTTTAACAATGGTTGTGCAACCAGCTTCTTGGGACAGAAGTTCCACCCAAATGTAGACTAACTATTCCAAATATCAATAGCCAGTCACCCCCAAGTTGACGCCAGTAATCCACAAAATAGGGTGGTCTCTCACTGTCCACTCACAACTTAGAAAAAAACTCACAACCCATTGATATCTTCCTACAATTATCTCGATTTTCCACCAGGTCTCTTCCTCTTGACCTGCCCAACCCAAGGAATGTCCCCTTCACTGATGTTAGTCCCTCGAGTGTCCCATTCATTTATCAAGGCCTCTCTGGCATAAGTATATAGGAATCTCTCAGTTGGGAACTCAAGGGAACTCACTGCTAGGAAAAACTATCAGCAAGCAACAAAAAACACTTGTTGTTTTACTGCAACTTTCTTAGGAGTTCACTCTTCAGGCCTGACAACATGTCTCTTCAATTTCTAGCTCCAAATATGTTCCAGTAGGCTCTAGCTTTCTCTAAAATTCACTCTCCATGGTTGCACCGACTACAATCTCTCTTTATTCCTTTCTCCTTGCTCCTCATGCACCAAAAACTTGTCTAAAACTGTTGTCCCAACCCATACGAATTTACTCTCTTTGGCTTGCCTTTCTTGACTCACACTCTTTCCCAAGATGATTGTACTCAACCCCCATGTGCCCAATAAATTTGGAATGTGACCACTCACACCCAACCCCTTACATGTATTCAATGATTGACTTTGGGAACACTCAATCAGAAATTAGAAGGTTCATATACAAATAGCAAATTTAGGAAAATGGGTTGAATTAATATACATGTGTAATTCCCCCTTGAACCCCTCTTGGCCATTATCCTATACACTCCCCTCTCTTGTGGATTAATTCATCCCCCATCTCTTTTCCATGTCCCCTTAGGCGCCGACATCACATTTTTATTATTAAAACATAGAAATAAAACTCGCATATTACATCGCTTGGTTTTAGCCACATATTATATCTACATTAAGCATTGATTAAACTGGGGATTATATTGGGGATGTTACAATATCCTCCTTAATATTTTCCCATTGCATTGGTAGGGATTGGATTTCCCATTTCCTCATTGGTTTGAAGAGCATATTACATCGCTTGGTTTTAGCCACATATTATATCTACATTAAGCATTGATTAAACTGGGGATTATATTGGGGATATTACAATAGCCTCCTTAATATTTTCCCCATTGCATTGGTAGGGATTGGATTTCCCATTTCCTCATTGGTTTGAAGAGCTCACTATATTCATTAAAAATAGGGAGACATGTTTTGTTGAAATTATCGACATAAGTAGACATGATTCCTTATTTTACCTTAAGTTCGATGGTGCAGGATGTTACTTTCATCTTGCCCATTGTATCAGGGACTACTTTCAATCTTTCTTTCTTTGGAGCCATTTGGGATATTATGCCACCATCCATTTGAAGTAACACAATGTTTATTAGTCTTATTAAATAACTCAAAATAAATGGCTATGATTTGACTTCAAGAACTATGAATAAAATAAAATTCAAAGGCTTACTAGAAGTTTCGTTGGGTAGGTTATGGAGTGAAAGCGATTTAGGGTGACCTGTGTAGGTTATGGTGGTTATGAAAATGCTACTCATTCAAAGGATAGTCCAATTGGCTGGGGTCTTGTTGGCAGTCCTACATGTTTTTGCTATTTTGAACGACAAACAACACTTCCTGTAGCTGCCTTCACCTCATCCTGTAAATATTACTATTTGGGGGTGATTATTGGATTATAAAAGATGTTTGATTATTCTTTTTTACTTTGCATTTTCATGCTTGATTCATCACTGAAAGCATGAATAAAGCATGGAAACTTAATTTCGTATTATATCCCTATTCAAAACATGTTTTTTAAAGGTTCATTGCGCTTACATCTTATTTAATACTTGAATGATTTTTCCTTTTTGAATTTGTTTGAATGTCAATATAATCCAAGAGTTGATTTGTACTTTGATGTGTAAACATATCTGTTTGAACCCTTTGCAAATTGACCATAGTAATTGCATGACATGGGAATTAATGTGCAAACATCATGTCTTGTACTTTACCTTTGGCTGGCATAATGAATGGACAGGCCTTTCATTACGAGTTAAGGTTTTGTGTTATGCTCTGTACTCAAAGCTTTCAATACCATGAGTGCTTGAACTTCATGACCGAAAATCCTGATGTTTATACTATGATTGCACAGGTGTTTTGCATGTTTTGTTTCCATGGTATCCGCTCAAACTTGTCCATGTTACTCTTGCCATCTAAGCCCACAGTTAGCTTGAGTCACCCGTATTACAGTCTGGTCATACTCTTAATGGCCATTGTTGTCTGAATAGATCCGAATGGCTCTCAAGTGTTACTGTCTCTTGATGATGCGGCCGAGGATTTGAAAGCCCAGGGATGGGATACGTTCATTAAGAGGTTCAATGGGTATAACCTTCATGCAACTAAGGAATTTTCCCAAACATTTGATGGGTATAGGGTGAAATTTGGAGACATTCAATTGGAGGTGACTGAAGGATTTATCAGTGAAGCCACAGGGCTCCCATCCTCCGGTCAGAAGTGGTTTGAGAACTTGAAAATCGATGAAGTGCCCTGGAGTCTTTTCATGACCTCCAGAAAGATTGATTGTTGTGAGAAAGGTATTCATGTTTCTCTACATAAGGTTAGATGGCATGGTCTCTTATCAGTTCTTAAGCAGTTTATAACCTGTGAAGGTCGTTATGGCCTGGTGTTTCTTTATCATGTGCGGTTGCTTATGCACTTTATAGGTCAAAAAGATATAAGAAGCAGAGCCTCGACTCTAGCCTCTTTCACCATGGATTAATTAAAATGATGTTGGTTCATCGTTTGAGAACCCTGGGTGATGACTGGGATAGGTTATTATCCCAAAATGGTTTTTCTACAGTGATTCCTATAGAAACCCCTACGTTGGATAAGACTATGATAGAGAAACATTTTGATTTCTCAAGTAACGAACCAGAATTTTTGAGGAAAAACCCTCGTAACGAGGAAATACCCAGTCACTTTTCACATGGGCAACAGGATGTTGGTTCTGAGTTTATAGAAAACCCTATGCATGAATTAAATGTCGACCATAACCCTACTGTAAAATCCGATAGTAAAGACCCTCACAAACAATCAAAACAGAAGCAAGCAGTGTTAGGGTTCTAAAATAAGAGGGTTGGTCGACTCATCTCGAGAAGTTTGCGTAATCGATCTAAGCCTCATTTGAGCTCGATCGATATGATCGAGATCAATGAGGATTCAGATCCCGAAATTGAGGATTTGCTTGCAGAGGAAGATCCAGATTGTCATAAGTCGGATCCCAATCAGCCATACGACTATGTTAACAATCTTCCAACATGTCTCGAGGATAACAGGGGGTTTACTGGTATTAAGCTCGGTCAAGGGCTGAAAATAGGTAGTGTTGATGTTCTTACACCCAACTATATGATCCATCGACATATCACTCTTTCTGTGCATTGCCAGGTCTGCCTGCATTGGATTGAACGATACTATAATGAAATCCCCATTCTACAAGCAAGAATTAAATCTCTCACCAACCACAATGAATTACTCATAAAAGAAAATCGTGAACTCAAAGTGAATGAACAGACACAAGCCAAACGTCTTAAAAAGATAGGCAACATTGTGATAAAGAATGCAAATAGTGTAAAGGCCATAATAAATTCCGAGATATCTTGATCCATGTTTTGGTTAAATGGTAAAACAATTTTTTCCCTCTTATTACATTCATGCTATTTTTTAAATCAAATCGGTTAAACTTAGATTTCTTTTACCAATATAAGACTGGCTACAGAATCGAGAGATTATGTAGCCAAGTCATTTTCATATAAAATTTAGTAATTATTTGTTAACAAAATATCTAATTTGTTCCTATTTCGTTTTTCAGGACATGGTATATCTAATGTTGATCTTATGGGATGGAACATGTTCGATCTAGTTGGTTAGTATCTCCTTTTGTTTATTTTGTAAATATGAAAAACTTTCATAAATTTTTGAAGATATAGTTTGATCATGAGTGGCTCTAGGCCCTCTATATTTGTAATGTTTTGATCTTATAAGATCTGATCCTATCTTAGGAGATAGAAGGTTTAGATTTCAAAAAACTCTTTAAATACTCTCTATTTTGTAAATGAATGGCATCTTAGCCTGGAACCAATTATGAATGAATGATTCTCAAGACTTATGGAACAATGTGCAACTTTYGGCTTTAGTCCACTRCAGATGTTGTTTCATTAATGTTTTGATTTATTTAATCTTGATGTATTAATATGTCATGTAGCTTTAGACTCTTGATATGTTATGTTCTAGGATATCTATTTTACAATATCATTCATGACTTGTTGTTCCRGATATTGAGACTKTGATCATTTCTTCGATTTGAATATTAGGATTTCTCTTTGATATTTAAATGGACAATGAAATGAATGTGTTACACTCAGGTTTATCTGAATGTAATCATTTGCGATCATAAGATCACARGATTAATTTGTGTTACCTATTCTGTTATTAAACTTTGGTTACCGGTACAGGTTATGAATTTATTCAGAACATTTGCACTATAATTCTATTGCAGATTTATCTCATAGGCATGGTAGCTGGATGCTCTTTATCCACACAGAATCCTGGATACATTTCACGAACTAACATCACGTTAGCTTCTTTGTGTTTCTAATTTCTGTCATTTATGCATTAGTGAAACCTGAAAGTTTAGATCAGCTTCGACTATCTGTACATCTATGTTTCATAGCCTAGTTAATTCATGATTTGTTAGATTTATAGATAGAAAACAAAAAATATTTGAATGTGCTTTCTTTATCTGCTTCTCAAAAGCAATTATCTTTATATTAATTTCGTGAGTTTCTAGTAAAACTTACAACCTGTAAATGTTGTTCATAAATGGGACTTTTATGTTTTCTTGTTCTGCTTAAACACATTTAAAATAGTTATATCAGAGTATGTATATATATATATATATATATATATATATATATATATTATAGTTTTTTAGCATTAGTTAGTTATTCCTTTCTTTTTGTTTTCTTTTTAGGATTTTATATTGGCTAACGAAGCCATTAAACCCGTTAGAACGAGTTACACCAAACGGCTTGGGTTACTTAGACAACCTCAGACCAGACTCGTTCTTCCAGTTGATGGTCAGTCAATTTCTCCCATCAACAAATGGCGCTATAAGGAGGGCCTGATTGCAATTGATGGCACGTGTAATTCGTAAGACTCCTCCCCCACACACTCGCTCCCCTGTAGTAACACGTAGTCTCTCGGAAAATAACGTTACTTCTGAAACAAAAACTACCTCAAATGATAATCTTGAGTTTCCCGTTGAACCGGTAACACCAGATCCTCAAGCGGTCGACGTACAAGAAATTGTTCGTCAGTCACTTATAAGGACACACAGTGCTTTGGCCCGTATCAGGCAACCTGGTAGGCCTCTCAATCAACCTTTAGATTTCTTAGATATCCGAGAACAAATTGAAGGCACTGGTCTACTTTTAAACCCTTTGGAAGAGAATACTACAGATCCTATCGAAACCCCTACTCTTGGAGTTGGAGGATCCGGTATTCCACCTTCCCCACCTGGTTTATCTCCATCCTCTTCGGGAGGAGAGTCATATGACAAAGTAAGTTCCTCATCTGAACCATCTTAGCCTTTGACACCACCTACACCCATGGAAAACCAAAACAATCTTGCCAGACCCTAGCTTGATCAAGATGTCGTGGTTGTACCTGGACCTCAACACCCATTGCCAAAGCACCCAGAAAAATGGTTACCTAAATTTGATCCAGGGTCTAAGAAATCTATTGAAGATCACATAAATAAGTTTATGTTGGCCATTAGACTCCGAAGTGTAGAGCATGAAGACATAGTATGTAGAGTCTTTCCTTATACTTTTGATGGTAATGCCTCCACATGGTATTTCTCCCAACAACCCCAGACCATTGTCTCTTGGGACAAATTCGAAACCTGTTTCTTAGAGAAATTTGGAGACGATAAATCCCCCGAAGTCTATGGTTTATTTTTTAGCAGGGACTGGTCCGAACAGCTGCATGGGTACTTTGCCACAGATTGGTCTCATTTATGGTTACCGGAAAATGGGCAGCCAAATAAAATTAGGATAAATCGTGAACGCTATCTCAAGCACACCATGACAGATCTAAATGATCCAAACGAACCTTTTACCACTTCTACTAATTCATTTGAAATGCAGGGAATGAACACCTTCTTTGGTAACTTCGTGACCGAAATTTCCCCCATCACCGATCCTTGGCAAGAATCAGAACTCATTACCTGCACTCAGTCACTAGCTTTTCCAAATGTGCCAAACATTGTTGACGAAGCTCAGATATGGTCATTGTACTTTGACGGATCCAAATCCAAAGAAGGAGTCGGTGCATGATGTGTACTCATCGACCCCACAGGTAATAAGACTTTCATTGCCTGTTGATTAGAGTTCGAGTGCACTAATAACACTGTCGAATATGAAGCACTCCTACAAGGGCTTAAAAAAGATTTGGATATGGATGTAAGAAATTTAATAGTGTTCAGTGATTCAGAGATAGTGGTCAGACATGTAAGAAACTCCATACACTGTTTGTCACCACATCTGAGAAGTTACCAAACCGAGGTATGGAGTTTGATACAATTTTTTTAGCATTTAACATCAATTCCATTCCTAGACTAAGTAATTCTGAGGTTGACTTATTGATTAATGTCACTTCTAAAATTTTTCCCGCTGAAGGTCTCTCTCTGAATGCATTTTTGATTGAATTATTGTTCAGGTCGTCGATCCCGGATAATATCACCAATTGGAGAGTGTTCGACAATGATCGACAGATCATCAACTTCTTGCATATGGAGGACACTTTCCAAGGTGCAATCATCAATGAAGGCACTCACGATTAAAACCTCCACAACTTCACGGTAATATTAGATCTTAGATCTCCTGAATCAACGTCTGATCTGGTAAACTCTATTCCCAGATCCGTTGTAAGACTAGAAAAGTTTTATGATTTACATGATAAATTTAGAGGGACAGTCAATTGTGAAACAAAAATTTCTTCCTTGACTTATGAAACTATACATCTAGGGACTAAAGATAATCTACAAAATATCAATTTGGGAATGGGATGCTCCGAACAAGAATGATATGCCTTTATAAAACTGTTTAAATAATTCAAGGACATTTTTGCCTGGATATACGATGATTTGAAAACATTCGATCCTAATATAATACAACATGTCATCCCCATGAAACCAAAAACTCAGCCTTTTCAACAGAAATTAAGAAAAATGCACCCCAAATTAGAACTGACTGTCAAGAAATAACTAAATAAATTACTAAATGCAAAGATAATTTTTCCAGTGAGACACACACAATGGGTGTCTAATCTAGTTCTTGTAAGGAAGAAAAGCGGTGAAATTCGACTCTGTGTCGATTTTCGTAACTTGAATTGAGCGGCTGACAAAGACAATTATCTCGTTCCTCCAATGGAACAAATTCTTCAGCAGGTATCTGGTTCCGAAAGACTGTCGTTGTTAGATGTTTTTTCGGGATACAACCAGGTCCTCATGTCTCCAGTAGACCAGTTAAAAACCACTTTTCGTACCCCCTGGGGAACTTATGCCTGCAGGAAGATGCCTTTTGGACTTATAAATGTCAGGGCCACTTTCCAGAGAGAAATGGACATTGATTTTCATGGCCTCATAAACCAATTAGTAGTGGTCTATCTTGATGACGTTACTGTTTTCTCCAAAAACAAGAAAGATCACATGTCTCACCTTAGGACTGTTCTAGAACAATGCCGCAAGTATGGCATATCTCTCAACCCTAAGAAGTCAGTCTTTGTGGTGGAACAAGGAAAACTTCTCGGGTTCATAGTGTCCAATGACAGAATGATCATCGATCTAGAAAGAACTCAAGCCATTGCCAAACTTCCCCCCCCCCTTCCTCTAAAAATTCCATGCAATCCTTTTTAGGCCAGATTAATTTTGTCAAAAGATTTGTCCCAAGTTTTTTAGAAATGGTAAGACCGTTACAAAATTTAATTAAAAAGGATGCTCAGTATCGTTGGGGACCACAGGAAAGTCAAGCCTTTGATTCCATCAAAAAATCCATAGTGGAAGCCCCTTCCTTGATGAGTCCTGATTTCTCGCATGATTTCACTCTTTACACTTTCACCTCCGATCGATCTTATGTTGTTGTGTTAACACATAATAATGATGAAAGCAATGAAATACCTATTGCCTTCATGAGATCAAATTTTAAAGGGGCTGAACTAAATTACCCAGTTGCAGATCAACAGGCGTATGCTGTTTTCAAAGCAATGAAACACTTCAGGTCATATCTGCTGAAATCCAGAACTAAAGTCATCTTTCCTTACGCTATCGTAAGAAACTTATTAGTACAAAAGGAACTAGGAGAAAAAACGGGCAAATTGGATGACATCGTTACAATAATACGACCTCGAAATAACTCCTATACAAATTGTTATAGGTCAGGGCCTATGTAAACTAGTGGTTGATTCAGTTGAAGAACAAGAAAGTCAAATTAACATCTCAACTGTAAATCAACACAATGAGACACAGGTCAGTTGTACACAGGTTGTTTTTGATTCTTGGTATGATGATATTAGATTTTATTTAACACATGGATCTTCTCCTTATCATCTCGATCCTAAAAGCAGAAGAGACGTCAGGTTAAAATCTGCATCTTTCCAACTAATAAATGATGTACTGTTTCGAAATAATTTTGATGGTGTTCTTATGCGTTGTTTGGAAAAAGATGAAGCAGGAAAAGTGATATCTAAACTTCATGCAGGTGAGGCTAATGGACACTTCGGTGGAGACAACACTGTTCACAAAGTGTTAAGATATGGGTACTACTGTCCCAGGTTATTTAAAGATGCCCATGCATTATGTCGTAAATGCATAATCTGCCAAAAGGCTGCGGGACGAGTGAAAAAAGCAGCATTCCCTTTGTAGCCTGTTTCAGTGGATTCACCTTTTTAGCAGTGGGGTCTTGACATCATAGGGCCAATTAACACTTCTTCTTCACAGCAACATGAATATATCATTACAACAACAAATTATTTTACCAGATGGTCCGAAGTTGCACCTTTGAAAGTTGTAAACACTAATCAGGTAGTATCTTTCCTTAACTCGAATATCATTACTATATTTGACAATCCCGAATGTTTAGTATTTGATCACACATATTATTTCTCATCCCTTGATATGAATGTATTCACCTTAGAAAAATGGATTAAATTGAAATATTCTGCCAGCTACTACCCCCAAGGAAATGGCCTAGCAGAATCAACAAACAAAAATTTGATCAAGATCATTAAGAGGACAGTATCTGAAAACCACAAGAACTGGCATAACGCTTTGTTTAATGCAGTATGGGTTGACAGAGTAACACCCAAAGCTTCTATTGCTAACTCTCCTTTCTTTCTTTTTGATGGGAGAGGAGAAATCCTACCTCCTCGTGTTATTCTCCCATCTCTGCAATTATCGCAGAAAGTCAAAGAAGAGGTATGCCCTCCTCTGGAAAGTTGAATCAATGCCTTGTTAAAACTGGAGGAAGTAAGAGCGCAGGCAAAGAAGAAGCTGGATCAACATCATCAGATTGTGAAAAGTTGGTTTGATTCAAACTCTTATTCAGATAGAAATTTCAAGGTAGGAGACCTGGTTCTCAAGTGGGATAAACCTCACGAGGGAAAAGGGGAACACTCCAAGTTCCAAAACCTGTTGTTGGGACCTTTTGTAATCGCTAAAAAACTAGGTCCCAGCTCTTTCCATCTACACAATTTGGAGGGACAGCGAGACACCTGCCCGGTGAATGGCCAATCTCTAAAAAGGTATTTTTCCTGATGATTCCAGATTCACCTCTGTACATATATATATATATTTTTCTTATTCTTTTTGGATTTTGGTTCTTTTCATTTTGCTTGTTTGCACTGCTTTCTGAATAAACTTATGTCTGTGTCACCTTTTAGTTCATGAAGGGAAACCATAATTCCTCATTATGAAGCAAAAATCAAGGTCTTTTCATAGCATCAACGTTGTAAATTGTTGAAATGGAGACTAGCTAAAGAAACTTTATGTTCGAAGTAGGTTTCCTGGTTTCACTTTATAATCATGAGCAGACACGATCATCATTAAATCTCTTTACGTTGTCCCTGTTTTTAAAGAAAACAACTCAAGTATGCTTTCTTGTCCTCGAAAAGTTATTCTTATCAGAAAACTAATTTCAGATCATAATGAAGGTTATCAAGCGAAAAATTAAGGCTGGAAAATATCAAGTGTTCTGAAAACTGAAATTTGTAGCATCACCCCTCTCTTCTGAAGATCATTAAATTTATAATAAATTGTCTTTAGAGAGTTGTGGGAAGTGCCTGTAAACCTGCCGAGATACTGAAAAAGTCTTCTGGAAGTGGGTAAATTCATGCATGATTCCAAGACAACTTTGTTGGGGTATTGAACAGGCCTGCTGGCAGCAAAGCAATGTCGGGTTCAGGAAAATTATCAGGTTTAAATTTTGATATTAATCGTAGGTTCCCTTCATTTTGAATTGATAGTTCTTGGACATGGTAGAGGCATCAAAGTAGGTTAATTCACATCCCTGCCGAGGCTATGGACACCTGCTGACAACAACGACCCTATCAACAGTATCGAAGTCATTGGCTTGAACATTGTTGCTCTCGTAATTAAAACTTGTCACCGGATTTCATTTGAACAAAGAGACATCTGAAGTTGGACTGTGTGATGTTTTCGGGATTTGATTGGGATGCTTGATTTCCTGTCAACTATTCTTTAATATTTAATCATTATAATCAATCTTAACATGAACTCGTTGGTGATGCAGAGATAATTGCTTCTCCCAGTAAGTCGCCACTATTGGCAGTCCTACATGTTTTTGCTATTTTGAACGACAAACAACACTTCCTGTAGCTACCTTCACCTCATCCTGTAAATATTACTATTTGGGGGTGATTATTGGATTATAAAAGATGTTTGATTATTATTTTTTACTTTGCGTTTTCATTCTTGATTCATGATTGAAAGCATGAATCAAGCATGGAAACTTAATTTCGTATTATATCCCTATTCAAAACATGTTTTTTAAAGGTTCATTGCGCTTACATCTTATTTAATACTTGAATGATTTTTCCTTTTTGAGTTTGTTTGAATGTCGATATAATACCAAGAGTTGATTTGTATTTTGATGTGTAAACATATCTATTTGAACCCTTTGCAAATTGACCATAGTCAATGCATGACATGGGAATTAATGTGCAAACATCGTGTCCTGTACTTTACCTTTGGCTGGCAGAATGAATGGACAGGCCTTTCATTACGAGTTAAGGTTTTGTGTTATGATCTGTACTCAAAGATTTCATTACCATGAGCACTTGAAATTCATGACCGAAAACCCTGATGTTTATACTATGATCGTGTAGGTGTTTTGTTTGTTTTGTTTCCATGGTATCCGCTCAAACTTGTCCATGTTACTCCTGCCATTTAAGCCCACAGTTAGCTTGAGTCACCCGTATTACAGTCTTATCATACTCTTAATGTCCCCTGCTGTCCTAATAGAGCCAAATGGCTCTCAAGCGTTACTATCTCTTCATGATGAGGCCAAGGATTTGAAAGCCCAGGGCTGGGATATGTTCATTAAGAGGTTCGATGGGTATAACCTTCACGCAACTAAGGAATTCACCCAAACATTTGATGGGTATAGGATGAAATTTGGAGACATTCAATTGGAGGTGACTAAAGGGTTTATCAACAAAGCCACATGGCTCCCATCCTCTGGTCAGAAGTGGTTTAAGAACTCGAAAATCGATGAAGTGCCCTGGAGTCTTTTCATGACCTCCAGAAAGATTGATTGTTGTGAGAAAGGTATTCCCGTTTCTCTACTTAAGGTTAGATGGCATGGTCTCTTATCAGTTCTTAAGCAGTTTATAACCTGTGAAGGTTGTTATGGTCTGGTGTTTCTTTATCATGTGTGGTTGCTTATGCACTTTATAGGTTTCCATATGAATGTTTTGTTTTATTTACTAAGGAGTTTGTACAAGATCTCCAAAAGATACAAGAAGCAGAGCCTCGACTCTAGCCTCTTTCACCATGGATTAATTAAAATGATGTTGGTTCATCTTTTGACAGCCCTGGATGATGACTGGGATAGTTTATTAGCCCGAAACGATTTTTCTACAGTGATTCCTATAGAAACCCCTATGTTGGATAAGCCTATGATAGAGAAACATTTTGATTTCTCAAGTAACGAACCTGAATTTTTGAGGAAAAATCCTCGTAACGAAGCAATACCCAATCACTTTTCACATGGGAAACAGGATGTTGGTTCCGAGTTTATAGAAACCCCTGTGCATGAATTAAATGTCAGCCATAACCCTACTGTAAAATCCGATAGTAAAGACCCTCGCAAACAATCAAAATAGAAGCAAGAAGTGCTAGGGTTCCAAAATAAGAGGGTTGGTCAACTCATCTCGAGAAGTCTGTGTAATTGATCTAAGCATCATTTGAGCTCGATCGATACAATCGAGATCAATGAGGATTCAGATCCCAAAATTGAGGATTTTCTCGCAGAGAAAGATCCAGATTTTCATAAGTTGGATCCCAATCAACCATACGACTATGTTAACAATCTTTCACTGTGTCTCGAGGATAGCAAGGGGTTTAATAGTATTAATCTCGGTTAAGGATCGACAACAAGTAGTGTTGATGTTCTTACACCCAACTATACGCTCCATCGACAGATCACTCCTTCTGTGCATTGCGATGTATGCTTGCATTGGATTGAACAGTACTATAATGACATCCCCATTCTACAAGAAAGAATTAAATCTCTCACCAACCACAATGAATTACTCATAAAATAAAATCGTGAACTCAGATAGAATGAACAGAGACAAGCCAAGCATCTTAAAAAGATAGGCAACATTGTGATAAAGAATGCAGACAGTGTAAAGGACATAATAAATTTCGAGATATCTTGATCCATGTTTTGGTTAAATGGTAAAACGATTTTTTCCCTCTTATTACAATCATGTTATTTTTTAAATCAAATCGGTTAAACTTAGATTTCTTTTACCAATATAAGACTGGATACAAAATCGAGAGATTCTGTAGCCAAGTCATTTTCATATAAAATTTAATAATTATTTGTTAATAAAATATCTAATTTGTTCCTATTTTGTTTTTCAGGAAATGGTATATCTAATGTTGATCTTATGGGATGGAACATGTTCGATCTAGTTGATTAGTATCTCCTTTTGTTTATTTTGTAAATAGAAAAAACTTTCATAAATTGTTGAAGATATAATTTGATCATGAGTGGCTCTAGGCCCTCTATATTTGTAATGTTTTGATCTTATAAGATCTGATCCTATCTTAGGAGATAGGAAGTTTAGATTTCAAAAAACTCTTTAAATACTCTCTATTTTGTAAATGAATGGCATCTTAGCCTAGAACCAATTATGAATGAATGATTCTCAAGACTTATGGAACAACGTACAACTTTCAGCTTTAGTCCATTGCAGATGTTGCTTCATTAACGTTTTGATTTATTTAATCTTGAAGTATTAATATGTCATGTAGCTTTAGACTCTTGATATGTTATGTTTCAGGATATCTATTTTGCAATATCATTCATGACTTGTTGTTCCAGATATTGAGACTTTGATCATTTCTTCGATTTGAATATTAGGATTTCTCTTTGATATTTAAA
>ML866985.1:0-16677 GCA_009831015.1 Picea engelmannii
TGTCTTAGTTTGTTTTAGAAATCCATAATCCTGGTTCTCCCACAAGTGAGGATGATCCTTATTACAAAAAATAATAAGTATTTATAAGTTTTCCACAGGGTAAAACCTCTCTGTGGAAGTTATCAAACTGTTTACATAAAATCTTGGAAGATATCCCAAGTTTAACTAAACTAGGAATCTAAAGTAAAACTAAAATACACAAATATTCCCCTAGACTGTCCAACATGTCCCATTCAATTAGAATTTACCTGAAAAGGGTAAAAAATGGACAAGTTAGAAGGATCCTTTATTAATAAAATGATAAAAATCTATCTTTTCAGACTAGCTACAGAATCTTGCGATTCTATAGCTGGTCTAAATAAGACACATAATCAGCATCAAATTCGATTAAAAATATTTTAAAAGAATTAAATTCAATTATAATCCAATGTCTATTTGAAAACGAATCATTGAAGTTGCAATTGTTATACCATTCGAAATCAAACAGGATCAAAATCAAACAAATGATCATAGAGTTAAGCATACTCTGTTTCTCTTGTTACCACCAAAATCGAACAAATAGAATCATAATTAAGAGTTGTGAAATCGTTTGATATCAATTCGAAATCGATATAATCACAACAAATCGGGGGCAATTTTTATATTGCCTTATCAACAGGAGATACGATGGAAATCAAGCAAGATCATTTACAAATCGTTGTAACTGTATTGATAAAGCAAACGATTCATACCACGAAAATCAGTTCAAATGAATTCATAACATGATCTGATCGTTTGTTATTACAAATTGGGCAAACAAGATCGATTGACTCCAACGAATTATAACCAAATTTGATAGAGATAACAAAGTCAATCAATTCGTTTTGCAAATTTAAAATCAAACAGATCAGCATTTATGATACGAATCCAGCAAGCGAATCGAACACCTGGAGTTTAACATAGTCATTGCAAATCATAATTGTTCCACGATTCGGGTGTGAGTATTATTTGCATAGGCTTAAATGAGAGCATTGTTTCCATAAAAACAGAGTCATAAATCCAAATCGAACAGAGTTGTATTCCAGCTTTGAAACTTATATGACACAGCACATTAAAAGATCGTAACAACCAAACTCACGAAATCATTCGCCAATCACAGCATATAAATCATAATGAAATCAAATCCAAACCTGATTGTATTCTAAATTGAGCATGAAAAACTTCTTGTTCGGAGTGAATACAAAACAAATTGATTTGAAAGCAAACCATTAACTTCGTTAACTCAATCAGACAAACCAACAAATCAAATCCAAACGAAGACCGTTCAAATCCAAAAAAAATCTATCAATGGCTATACTGGGGATGATCAAACCATATATCCAAAACGAAATTCCATTCATTTTTAGCAAAGAGAAAAATATACAGGATGAACACATTATGACAGAGCCACTTCGAAATATAAACAGAGCTATTCGAAGACCAAATTTCAATCACTATATTACTCATGGTCACTCACAAAACTAAAATGATATCAAAATCCATACCTGTATGGCGAGCATATGGCTTAATCATGACAATTTGGATTTGACAATGGTTGTGGCTGATTCAACATTCTTGAAAACGATGGAGCCGGTTGTCTTCTACTTCTTGTCAGGTACTTGGAGTTGGTATCTTTGGTTGGTCAACACTGCAATTTGATCTTCCAATGATTGAATTTTCGATTGGAGTTGGGGAACATCGATGTAGTATCGTTCCAACCATAAATCACATTGGTCACAGGGAAACTGTGTGGGTCTCGAGAAAGCAGGTGAGGGTTTGGACACATTGTTGAGGGTTTCATTAGGCAATTTAATACCAGGGTAGCCAGGGTTATTCCTTAGGCAGGGGGGAAGATTTGTCACGAAATCATAAGGCGGTTTGGGGCATAAGCCCTGTGAGTAGGGATACTCACTGGATAGAAAATGTTCTACGTCAGAGTCCGAATCCTCACTTAGGACGATAGGCTTTGACTCAATAGAGGGTTTAGGTTTGTTTCTATCCATCCTTGAAATAAGCCAAGCATTCTTTTTACCCTTGGCATTAGCAGTAGGGTTTCCCTTAGGCTTTTTGCTTACAGGATTTTCAATAGCCTTAGCCTTCTCAATTCCAATGTCTGGTAATTTAATAGCAGGGTCGACTGAAGGCTTAGGAAATGGCAATAGGATATGGAAGGGCACTGGTGGCCCAACCTTGGTTTCATTTACCACAGGCTTGTCAACCTGTATAGGGTCCGTGTCATCGAAACCATTTTGAGCGATGAAATCTCTCCAGCTATTACCATGTAAACTCAAGTGATAAACAATAATAAGTTTAATAAGCCCATGGTGGAACATGCTACTATCATCCTTCTCCTTTTTAAACCTTTTCGACATTTTATATAGGCTGCGCTGAAAGTAAAACGACATATTCAACGGGTATCCAATAAAATTCATTAACAAACGCAGGTGGTAGTGAAACACAAGTCCGTATCGAACTTCACAGGTCACGAACTGCTTGACTATCATCAAAGTATCATGCCATCGTGGTTTAAGTGCAGAGATGGGCATACCTCTGTCACAAGAGGTGACTTTACGCGAGAGAAATAGCAGGGGCCATGGAACCTCTTCCACTTTCGAATTTTATAATCAACACTAACCCGTGGCAGGTAACCCTGTAGCAGAACTAATAAACTTCTCATCACTTTCCAACTGTATGTCGCCCACCTTGGCTCTACAGCCATCAAAAGTTAGAGTGAACTGTTGTTCCACAATTAGATTAAAACCCTCAAATATCTGCATGAAGGCGAGCCAACTGTTAGCCTCCAAGTCTTAACGGGCATTGTCAAACATTAACAAAGCTTGGTTTCCATTTGGCTCGATTCGCACGACTGGTGCCATGGAGCCGAGCACATGGTAAGCCCATGGTTTGGATCATAGCACACATAGGAGAAGAATGCACGTGGGGCTATCCGAGCTAACAGAGGTAAAAGGTGAATAAGGGATAGGCATAAATTCCATCGTGCGAAGGTGGTGGAGTTTATCTCTGCCATGCAAAATAGTTATTTCCAAAGTACGACCGCCGGCTCATAGTAGTTCTACCCATTATTCTATAGTTCAACAATTATGTCATTTGGCTGACCAATGAAAACAGTGTCAAGTGTATAAACTAACGCGCGCAATAGAAGCATTATGCCATAGTTTTAAACTATCAACATACGATTTGAAACCAATGCCAAATAATTAACCATGCGCCAATGTATTGTAACAGCTCATATAAGTATTTTAACCAAGGTGCCAAAGGGTCTTCAACATACCAATAGTTATGAAAACATTAACATAGGGATTATATCGAAAGACATATATAAAAAAATTAATCATAACCCCTATGCATTTTCATGAAACCAATGGTCAAGTAGGTCGAATAAAATGCAAGTCCAAATGCCAATGCGTTACAAACTCAATGAAACCAAGTCACACAATCAATCCAATGAGTATAGTTCGAAAGTTTTGCCAGCTGCATAATGATAAGTAAAAAGTAAATGCAATATGCACATTGACAGGAACGATTATGACAGTTCAAATAATGATTCCAATGCGACCTCGAAAGACTAATTTTTCACGCTTACGGTCGTGAAAACAAAACGAAAATAAGCGTGCAAAAGGTGCAAAGAATAAAAGTGTCATTCATTTGAAAATTGCGACGAAAAATCGATGTTTGCAAAACATTAGTGTAGGCAGCTTATAAGACAATGGAAAAATGTGATTTGGCTGCCAACAATGGTGACACACTGGTAGAAGCAGTTATCTCTACCAAAAGGAACGCATTGAGATCAGGACAACAAAGATAATTCCAACTCTAAAATGACAACCAGAAAATAGTATAAACATCATCATTAACCAATTAATCTAGCAGCGTTTTGAAAGATGAAAACTGATAACAGTCTTAAGATCAACAAGTCACGATATTAAAGATAAAATCTTCAATACTGTTGGCATAGCCACTGCTGCCAGCAGGCGTCCATAGCCTCGACAGGGTTGCCATTTAACCCACTCTGACATCTGTATCCTTGTTATAATCCTAAATTGCACCACACATGCTTACCTGGCATCAGGCCAACTCATATCCATTCCTTGCCAAAGCCATGCTGAATAAACTCTTGAAATCCTCTTAAAACAAGTGGCCTGTGCCCTAACCCTCTACTGCACACGTTGGAACGCTGGCAGGCCCACTATTGCACGCGTTGGAATGCTGGCTGGATTACTACAGCCCGTGTTTACCTAACAAAGCACAAAAATGGGAAAGTTTCCGATGGGACGAAAATCTTTAGGTCAGTTAACTGGAACTCCCAGCCATGCATGGCCGAGAGTTCGTCCAAAACCCTAGCTCCTTCTAGCCTATAAAAGAAGGGGCAGGGGTACTATTTGGAGGAGGAAAATCATAGCAAAGAAACTCTGCCCAATTGTCGAATCTGTTTTGTCCCAACCCTTTAGCCTTTCCTCAAGCTTCAGGAGAATTCAAGCAAAGCAGTTGGAGGACAAAGAAGAGGAGGAGCCCAGGATCAGGATCAAGGAATGGTGGCCGATCTCTATTATTATTGTAAGTTCATTCATCTTGAGATTAATAAAGAATACTTTTCCCATCCCAATGCACAAGTTTAATTTGTTTTATTCGATTTATGCTTAATCTCTAACCCTCTAGTAGAAAAATAGCATGCATGTTTAGTGTTTTGTCTTGATTACAGGATTATCTTTGGATGGAGCAGTGTAAGCAAGTGGATAAAGCACAACGGAGGATCTACACCAAACATCAGTAAAAAGGTTAGTAGGTTCTTCCCATGTTTGAATGTGAAAAAGGGTTTTAGGTTTGGGGTGGTAGGTTAAAAGTGATTTCTTAAGGGTCATGATCTGCATGCAAGTTTAGCCCTAGCTTGTTAGTATGTAGGGTATTATTTCCCAACAACAGAATTGGCGACTCCACTGGGGAAGATACTCTTAGGGTTTCCAGATTTTGTTGAAGGTTCTTGGGTAGTTTGAGGATTTAGATTCTCTGTTTCTTTGTTTGTATGTTTTCTGTTAGGTCAGAGCTAGCAGGGAACCTGGTTCTTTATACCAGTTTTTCCTTGACTGTGCTTGACATTTATTATCAGGACACACAGAGGTACACACGGCCTACAGAAGGCCTGCACGCGTGTAACCCGCGCCCTAAGCTTATACAACCCACATTTGAACGCCTACTGTAGTGGTTTCAATAGTGTGTAGGGCTCAGAGAGCTTAAGAGGCAGTCTCCTCTTCCCTGTCAGAATTTTACATTCTCAGGGGGCTTTTTGGATCCTGTCTGGGTCTTGCTGGTTCACTATCTTGTCTCAATTTGTTGTATTGCGTTTGTTTCCTTTTTGGAATTATTTTTCTTTTCTGTTAAGAAGAAGCAGCCAAGCCTTTAAGATACCTTGGTTTTCCATACCAGAGGCCTTTTCCAAGTCTAGGTTGCCTATGTTTGTTTTGTATTAGCATTTATACAGACCCGCGGCCTGTGCAAGTTCTGCCCGCAGGTACCCGCGTGTTGTTATAGCTCAGCATGCATTTGCATGCGTGCTGTTTCAGTGACAGTCGCGGGCTTGACTGGTTGCTTTTCAGCCTGGGTGGGGTAGTCATCCCCTCCTATGGTGAGAAGTGTGCCTCTCAGGGGTTTGAGTCTAGGGCTACACAGTCAGTAGGTTAGGGCCTCTCATCCTTAGCTTGGTTTTTTTTCTTAGTTGATTGTTGATAGAAAAGATAAAAAGGAAAAAAAAAATTATTTTATGGTTTTTAGACAAGCGTAAGAGTCGGTTCTTTCTTGATTGCCATTATGCGTCTTTTCTCTGGTTCTTTGCAATCTGCGCTTTAAGCCAAAATTTTATTTTGTTTTCTTGGTTTTGTGCTTGTCGACATTTTTCCTTTGTTGCTTCATTTAGCACTAAAAAATTATTTTTTTTATCTCTTTTCATTTGCTTCTTTGTTTGAAGATTGTGTTGTTGCATCTGTAGCTAGGAAGAAGTCTTTTTTCATAAGTTTTTGCAGTGCATTTAGAGCATAAGTAGCTCGTAGATTGAGAGAAATTCCTTTATGTTTGCTGCATGAGATCTTAGAAAATTTGAAAAGAAAAAGAAGTCTTTCTTGTTGAAAAGTTGTTGGTTTTTGCATTGTTTGTAAAAGTTTTTGTTTCCAAGCATTTCTTGTTCTTTTTTGCTTTGAGTCTTTACACACCATCAGTTTCACCTTCATACCTTGTGACATAAAAAATCCCATTAAAATAAAACGCTAATTAAAATCAAGTAGACTTTTTGTTTGTAGGGTGCATACACTAGCTCAAGACTAGGGCCTTGAAATAGGTTGGATAGTAAATTCTGCAAGGCCACTCAAACCAAACATTGGAGTCTGTCAATAGGGAGTGTAGAAGTCCAGTTGCGTGAAAGTTATCCGGGACCCCCCTCTAACACAGGGGCTAAACACTAGGTCGCGTAAGGAAAGGTAGTGGAGATAACCCCTCCAAAGCTGGACCGAGCGTAGTGGAGAACACATATCGAGGATTTGTTGAGGGATTCCATTATTTGCATTTGCCACGGAGCTTCATGGGTCTCGAATCCGTTCGAGGTCCTCAGTTGTCTTCCGGACCATTTTCTCTCGATACCCTTGACAGGTTTCGGTCTTGATACACTGCTCATTGTGGTCTACCCGACTATGGACTGTACCCGCCTGGTGACTGTTCGCGTGCTGGAAAACTAGTTGCCAATCTTTTTAGGGACATACACAGGTGACTGCGGGGGTATACCACGGTACCTAGGACAGACATATGGCCACGCTTTGCAGAGTATACCTGGAGGGTGCTTCCGTTTTCGAGTTGCACTTGCACCAATAAATTGCTCTAGATTTGGTTGTTGTAACTGTTCTTCCAACTAGTTTAGTGCTTGCTTGATTTATCTCATAGGGGCTTCTTTTTAGTGTGTGTTACTATTTGCATGTGTAGAATACCTTAGCGTGTTGTGGATCTTCTCACACAATGGAGGATTCAGGGCTTCGCCAGTCACGAAGGCTTCTGGGCCTGCCGCCGGTTATACTGGAGCCACCCCCACCACCATTGAGGCGAAGGTTAGACCAACAAGGGTCTTTCGAAGCAATCGGGTTTCAAACCATTGAGCCCGAACAACTCCTAGATGAATAAATCACCAATATTAGTTCAGTTGAAACCCCAAACACCGATACTTGGCTGTAAGTTATTGTGCCAATTCAATTTTACGAACGCCTGTCAGTGCCTCACCCAGTTATGGAACCAAACTCTGTTACTTCCTCTGGGAATTCTTCCATTCCTATCCCCGTTGTCACCACAGGAGAAGCATCTCCTAACTTACCATCATCGGTCTGAGCCACTACGGTCTCCACCGCCACTACGTCACACAGTGGACCATCCCCATCTATCGCGGCAGCCACACCTCCCTTCACATCTAGTGCAACAGGCCCTCCGTTTTCATATGGTATGCCTAGTTCGGGTACCAATCTTGCACTCACTTACTCCACTTTACATACTTTGGGTCTGGGGGAAGGGATCTCTAACGCTCCTCTGCAAGGTCAACTTGGGGGCATTCCTGTCACTTTCAATGCTTTTCCTTACGCTAGAGGTCATATCTCTCCTTCGTCCCCTTCGCTTGGTGGTCTGCATCAGCAGTCTGCCGGGCAGCCTACACACACAAGTTCATTTGGAGCCGGGAGTCAAGGAACACCTGCGCAAACTCCGTCGGTAGGTTCATCACCATTTGTTTGGAACGGGACGTTTGGTAATAACACTTTCACATCCACTACTTTCCCATCTGGGGGCACACCCATTTTTGGACAGTCTACTCCGGCGCAAGGTACTATTCCTGCGTCGGGGGCACATATACCAGGACCTTGGAACTCAGGACAAGGATCCGTTCCTTCCTCTGGAATATCGTTCTGAGGTAATTCTTTCCACAGTCAATGGAACCTCGGACAGACTTCTATGCCTCTCCCATCAGGGCCGACATGGGGTAATCCTTCCCAAAGTCCGTCAAATATGATGAATTCCCAACATCTTATGTCCTTCATGGGGAATCAGCCAATGATGTCTCCTCAGATGAAAAATCCTTATGCTGGTCAGGGCCATGGTTTCTACCAGAATCTGGGCCAGCAACCAAACTTTTCCTGGCAACCTAGTGCCAGTCAAACTCTAGGACCCTTTTTTCCAGGCTATCAGCAACAACCCAAACTACCATTCCTGGCAACGTTACACTTGCCCGATTTGACACGGTTGTTAAATGATCCTATCTGTCACGATCCGCGTTGGCCTCCTATACCGACAAAGTTTCCTTCGGACATTCCAAAGTTCAAGTCCAAGCCTAACAAAGATCCAGGTGATCACGTGACTACTTTCCACCTTTGGTGTTCATCTAACTCACTGAAATATGACTCCGTCCAGTTGCGATTGTTTCAACGCACTCTTATTGGGAGTGCCGCAAAATGGTACATAGAGCTTGATCGTTCACGATATTCTTCTTTTGGCGAACTGGCTATGGCCTTCCTTAACCATTTCTAGTTACCTGTGAGATACGACACGGGCACAGAGCTGCTTGCTAATTTTGAACAGACGACAGCGGACCATATCTCTGACCATATCCGAGAGTGGCGATGTCAAAAGAGTCTAATCAAAGTTCTAGTTCCACCAACATTCCTACTTGAGTGGTTCCTTAAGTCTTTAGTTCCTCAATTATCCAAAGATGTTGCAACTTCTGGGGTTTTCTCCGAGGAATATGCCATCATGAGGGCTCAATAGTTTGAGCTTATCTACTCTCAGTCTGGTTTATTATATAACATCCTGTCGGATGCACCACGATCAATTCTGGATAAAACTAGACAGAGAGATGGACCACATGCCGATGGTATTGTTGGTTCAGCACAAACCAAGCCCGCTGAGCAATTGACAAAAAAATTGCAACAATTATCTATCCAACACTCAGCGGCTAGACAGACTACTGCTGTGGCTGATCCTCCTACCCAAATGTCGGAAGTACACTCCATGCATATGACTAACCCAAAGGCCAACCAGCAACCTGAAGGGAAGAAAAAACAACGCAAGAAGGGTAAGGGGGAGAAAAAACCCATTGATAATGTTGGCGAGGGCACCACGGAAAAATGGAAGGTGAGGTATCCGTGCAACTTATGTGCGGAAGACCACCCGACCCATCTATGTCCTCGACTTGTAGAAGCCCAAAGTTTGTCACACAACAACAACAAGCCGTGTTGACTAATCCCTTTTAGCATGGGCAAAATTTAACTCAATCCTCTGCAAGTGCGGAAGGGGGCAGTTCAGAAACCTGCCCTCCTCCTAACAATTCCTCGTCCATGAATGTATATATGGTTAGGGGTGATTATTTGATAACGACTAGAGCGCACGACTATAGTAAACCAAGCGCCTCTGAAAAGGGTAAATAAGTCGAGATCCCTTCTCTTCCTTTACAGATTGAGAAGACGTTTGGAGAAACGATGACACACATTCCAAAAGGTGTGTTTAAGAAAGATTCTCACAATCCAAACACAAGGGCCGCCCATAATTACTCTGTGGTGGAAGATTTATCCCAAACCCCTTGTGCTATGTCCGCTTTGGAGGTCCTCCAAAGTTTCCCTGCTCAGAGGAAAGCCTTGTTGACTGCTTTAGGCTCTACTAAGACTTGTAACCTAGGTACCATCATGTTAGATATGACTGACTTGAAACCTCGTCTGCCTTACCACGTCGCGTTTCAGATAGTAGTGGCCCATCCCACGAAAACTTTTACACGAAATATTTTCCGCACGGTTGTCAACGAGGGCTCTTTGACTTGTGTTATGTCATTCGCATGTTGGAAAGCCATTGGTCAGCCCGAGTTGTCTCCATCACCTACTCTCCTTACTGCATTCGACGGTTGTTCTTTCCGACCACATGGCATCATTCCTTCTTTCCCTGTGCAGTTAGGAGGGTAGACCGTGTGCGTCGAGGTAGAGGTAGTCGATGCCCCCCTCGACTATAATCTCTTGTTAGGTCATAGTTGGACTTATGATATGCAAGCGGTGGTTGCTACAATTTTCCGAGTCTTGTTGTTTCCACGCAAAGGTCGGATAGTGACCATAGATCAATTGTCCTTCTCTAGACCTGACCCAGCTTTGGGGGCATCCACGGTTCCCATGATTGATAATCCTCAAGCTGATGTCGTCAACATAGGAGTTGGCTTGTGCCCATCTTTGATGGGTACGTTCGATTACCCACCTCCTCATGGCGATGTCTAGTTTATATCAACTCACCACAAGGATGATATTTTTCACGTCTCGTCGTTCCGCACGACTTACTTTCAGGATCCGTGGATTCTTCCTTCCCCATCAACCACGATGTATGCAATGGGGCACGCTGGCATTTCCACGCCCTTGTCGGCCACTGAAGTAGCGTACTCTTTGGTCCAGCAAGCTTCAACTACTCCTGATCCGACTCCCACACAAGAGTTGGATCCACTTCTTGAGCCTATTTGGGCTCAGGATTCTCTTGCCAACACTGATTCGTTAGATTTAGTCTTGCCTTCTGACAAAGCAGTAATCGAAGCAATGAGTGGTCCGAATAAACCTTGGGACGATATTCATCACAGATCATATTTCCTCCTAGATTTGAGTTGAATCGAGGCAGGAGAATTCACTATCACCATGACGGGAGATCAGCCATGTCCCATTAACCTCTTAGCTACAGAGGATATATATACTGAGGGAAATATGGCGACTATCGCTGCCACGATACCTATCAATATCTCCCGAAACCCCGGCATCGTGGAGAATGTCTTTTTCGGAGAGGATTTCTCCCCTGAAGAGATTCAGATTTACACAGATCTTTTCAAAGAATTCCGCGATGTTTTTTCCTGGTCTTAGGAGGAAATTCCAGGCATCGATCCGAAAATAGTTGAACACGAAATCACAACATATCCTAATGCTAAGCCTGTTCGACAAAAACTTCGTCTAGTTAATACTAGGAAAGCAGCAGCCATCAAGGCTGAGGTTGAGAAATTGCTCAAGTCAGGGTTCATTTACCCTATTCATTTGACTCAATGGGTGTCAAACCCCATGCCGGTCGATCAAAAACAAGGCACGATTTGTGTATGTACCGATTTCCATGATTTGAATAAGGCATGTCCAAAAGATAATTATCCAACCCCATTCATCGATCAGATCATTGATGAATGCGCCAGTTGTGAAGCCTTTTCGTTCATGGATGGTTTTTCAGGATATAATCAAATCCAAATCAAACCTGAGGACCAACACAAAATGGCATTCATTTGTCCGTGGGGTACATTCTCCTATCGAAAAATGCTTTTTGGTCTCAAGAATGTTGGAGACACTTTCCAGTGGGCCATGTCTTTTGCGTTTCACGACCTCAAACATATAGTTGAGGCCTATCTAGATGATTTAGCATCACACTCTCGCAAGCGAAAAGATCATCCTACACACCTCAGACTAATATTCGAACGTTGTCGCTACTTCTGGATTCGCTTGAATCCCAACAAGTGCAGCTTTTGCGTCATGTCAGGACGTTTGTTAGGTTTCATCATTTCAACAATGGGGATCATGGTTGATCCTCTTAAGGTGGAGGCAATAATCCAGTTGCCCCCCCCACGCACAATCTTACAACTTCAAAGTCTTCAAGGCAAGGCAAACTTCTTACGACGCTTCATCGCCAACTATGCCGAAATCACCAAGGGCTTCATGCGTTTACTGAAGAAAGATGTTCCCCTTTTTTGGGATGCCACAGCGCAACGCTCTTTCGACGCATTGAAACACGCCCTCACTACCGCACCTCTGCTACGGCCACCTAATTATAACAAAGACTTCTTATTATATCTGGTTGCCGCAGAGTCAACCATAGGCATGGTTTTAGTTCAGGAGGATGATTCATTTTCTGAATACGTGATCTATTACCTGAGCCGAGGCCTCGTAGGACTAGAACTTAATTATACCCATCTCGAAAAACTTGCGTTGGCAGCAGTTCATGATGTTCAACGGTTCTGTCACTATGTTTTGTTTCATAAGACCACCATCGTTTCCGTCATGAATCCATTCCAGTACATGTTGACACGACGCGTTATCGGCGGAAAAATCAGTAGATGGATGGTAATCCTCCAATAATTTGACTTAGACTTCATTTCAGCCAAGTCCAAGAAGTCATTGGTCTTTGTAAAACTTATCTCGGAGCTTCCGGTTGAGTCAGGTGACGTTGTGCCTGAGGAATCGCCTATTCGGGGGGATATGTTTTTGATTGAATCTTCAGACCCCTGGGACAGAGACATACTGATCTATCTCTATACTTTGAAGTGCCCCACCTCTTCTTCTCGTGATGAGCGCCGAAGGATATGCCATCAGGCCAAGAACTATCTCATCCTCAATGATACGTTGTATCGGAGAGGTGTAGACTGCATCTTGAGTTGATGTCTCACTCATGAGGAGGCCGTCATAGTGCTCAATGATTTTCATATAGGAGCTTGTGGCAGTCAATTATCTAGGTTGGCGACAGCCCAAAAGATTTTACGAGCAGGTTACTTTTGGCCCACACTTATCAAATATTGTATCGAGTCAGTCAAGAAGTGCCATCCGTGCCAAGTCTTCTCACGGAAGATGAGGGCACATCCAGCTCCCATGTTTCCTGTCATCACAGTCGGTCCCTTCACTAAGTAGGGGATTGATTACACTACATGCAACCCCCCATCAGCAAGGGGGCACCGCTATATCATTGTAGCTGTTGACTACTTCACTAAGTGGGTCTAAGCTATGCCGACGTTCAAAGATGATGGAGAGACTGCAACTCTCTTCTTATTTAACCAGATTATAGCATGGTTCGGCGTCCCGAGAGAGATTGTCACTGACCATGGCAGTCACTTTCAGAACCAAATGATGTCCGAGTTAACGTCAAAGCTTGGGTTACGGCAAGAACATTCATCACCTTACTACCCCCAAGCCAATGGGTAGGTGGAAGCTGTCAACAAAACTCTTAAAACGATTTTACAGCGAACTATCAACTCAGCCAAGTCAAATTGGTATTTGATGTTATACTCGACATTATGGGCTTACCGAACCTCAGTTAAGACTGCAACCGGTTTCTCACCTTTCCAACTCGTTTACAGGCTGGAGGCAGTCTTTCCCATTGAATGCCAAATTCCATCTCTGAAATTGGTAGTACAGTTATTGCCAGACACTTCTCCGCTTGAAGAACGGTTAGTACACCTTGAGCAGCTTGATGAACAGCATCGCGATGCGGCCCTGGCCAACGAGGCTCATAAACATAAGGTCAAGTGTCAATATGATAGGTCCGTTCATCCTCGGGTTTTCTCTGAGGGCGACCTTGTCCTGGTTTATGACCAAGATAAGGACCCCCTGGGGGCAGGAAAGTTTAAACCCATGTGGTTCAAACCCTTCATTATTAAGGAGGTTTTAAAAAAGGGCGCTTATCGTTTGGTCGATTTTGAAGGGAATGCTTTGGCGGAGCCTAGAAATGGGCTCTACCTCAAGAAGTACTACTCATAGAATGGTCACTGTGGGTAACTTTTTGTAACATATGTATAGTCTTTGTGCTATTACTTTTTTACGTTTCTTTTGAAAAACGTGTCATGGACGTGTCATTGATGTTATCTTTCGTCACTATGGCAGATGTCAAGTGAGTCTAAGGTGTTCATTGGGTATGCGGACGGTGCTAGTCAACACACGCGGAGGCTTGCCTCCGCCGCTTGGGTAATCTTTACACCACAGGGTCAGTTGTTATCTTCCGGAGGTAAATGCTTAGGTGACACCACAAATAATGTTGTTGAGTATAGTGTAGTTATTGATTTGCTTCGTGACGCTTTGTCATTGGGCATCTCTCGTCTCCGGGTCTATCTAGACGCTCAACTAGTTGTGTCACAGCTAAACAGAATATACTGGGTGCATGATCCAACTTTACACTGAGGATTCCTTAGGGTACGTCTCTTGGAACGCAACTTTGATTATATTACATATTTTCATGTTCCTAGGAGTCTAAATCACATCACAGATACTCTAGCTAATCACATTTTAGATTGGCATCTTGCTCACACATAAAAAGATCATGATCATACACATGTAAATACATTTTTGTACACATAATCCATAAGGCACAAAAAAGAAATAAAAACCATATATAAACATCATAAAATCCTCAGAGTACATAAATGGGCGCAAGCGCCTCAAAAAGTGGGAACCATAATGAGTCACTAGGGCTTATGCCCTCAAAAACTATATATACATATCAGTACTCGGGGCACATAAAAGTCTAAAGTCTATTCAGGGCCTATGGGCCCTGTTATACTCATATACAACCTGACCCAAACGCCTAAACAATCGAACCCATGTTCAAGGTACCCCCACAATGTGAGTCTGCAAGGAGGGCGGCAAGTTCTTTATCTCTTCCATGGGCACTGTGCAAGTGAGTGCAGTGAAGTTCCACTCAACCCACCTAAGAACCCTCTCGGTCTCTCCTGCTGGGAGGTTCCCTGCCACTGCTGCTTCCCCGGCGGTGGAAGCTGCGGCCTTTGGCTGTGGGCGGCACCTTTTTCGTGCATAATCGGCAGGTTGCACGGGTCCCACATCTGCACGCAATACAATGTTCACCCATCAAAAACTTTGTTATACAAAAAAATGATATATATATATATATCAAAAAAGACATAAAAATTACATATGCAAACAAAAAAACTGTACAGGTGGAGACTTACCCATCTCCCCTCTCTCCTCACCAGGAGGCACTGGTATCGCTGGATCTCTGGAAAAATCGATCCCTGCATATGGGTAATCCTCAATAGTGGGGATCTGCCATGATAGCCAGGAAAAAAAGTCATCAAGGCCTCTATGGTCCTTCCACCACCCTGTCGAGGCAGCAACGCTGCCCATCTGCACACTGCAGGGAAAGTAGCCAGATGTCCTCGTACTGTCAGCCAAGGACTGAAGCATGGAACTCTCTCGAAGAAAAACGAACACAGGATGGTCCCAAACCCGAAGTTCCTGTGTGTTCGATGTCTGCAAGCTGTCAAATGACCTGTCATGCTTGCTAGTAATGTGGTACTCCAATCAAAGATTTGTGCATTCATGCACTGGATTGCACAGTTCATCTGTGCGCGCGAAGCCTGATGCACGGCTACAGAGTCGGTAATCCGCCCAATGAGCGATAAGATAGTCTGAAGGGTGAGGCTGGTGATACTACCAACAGGTATCGAGGACATCCTCGGATTGGTCCCAGCCTCGCAGTACTCCTCTATCAACTCCGAGACTTTGCTCGGCCCCGCAGGAAAAGTCTGAAAGTTGACGGGTTACCCTCTCCTCAAGAGGCCCGTCAAAAAGTAAATATCCTCGGTGGTGGGCACCAAGGATTTCCCCTCTATCATAAAAGCCTCTACATCTGGGTGCCAATAATAAACCAAGGCATTCAGTATCCTGGGTTGAGCGTGCATAAACGGACACAAAAATAATTTTACTAAGCCACACTGAGTTAGCACGGCCATAACGTTCGGATCTGTAGCCACTAACTCATTGGTGGCCTCGTGCTCCCTCTCCCTCCACTGAACATACATCCTACCAAAACCACAAGGAAAAAAGGGGGGAGTTAATTCTTGATTCAATCAAATTTCCATCGCACGGGGGGCACCCGCGAGCTGTCCCTGGACAACCCGCATTTGCCTAGGGCCGACCTCTTTGAGGTCAATGACCACCGCCAAAACAAACATAAATGCAGTAAATTAAGTATTGGAATGAAAGATAAGGGATTTTGTACTTACTTGGTCCAAGCAGAAGTCTGTTTCATCCACTGTAGCTCTCAAAATCATGATCTTTGGCAAAGGGGGTCTTTTGGCTCCAGAGTCAATTTCCAAATCAGCAATGGTGATAATGAGCTACCAACTTCTATTTATAGACTTTTTGGCCTCTTTTTGTCACTTTTTTTGGCCCCTTTATCAGTTTATTTATACCAAAAACCATTTTGAGTGGTTCAGGAGTTATATGGGAGGGATTTAATCAGGTATTGGGACAATTTTTATTGAGTTTCAAAATATTAAAAAATATATATATATGGACGGTCCATAATTTTTTTTTTTTTTAAATCAACTTGAGCATATAGGGTAGGATTTCATCCCAACTGTTGCATCTCGTTGCCTTTTTTTTTCTTACGATATAGGATCGATCCCATCCAGTTGTGACACAAAACCGTTATATCTGCTCTAGAAGTGTCGTAAATTGGTGGTAGATGTTGCCAAAACATGGATTCCCTAGGTAGTTCCTGGTTGCATTATGGTGTCCATGTCGTTTCTAATAACACTGTAGGCTTGGGAGTCCATGTAGTCTTTCCTGAATATGAGTTTTGGCCTCATTCGCATGAGTCTTTTTCCCTCTTTGTCTTACCCTCCGGACTCCCAAAACATAACGGGTCTCCTTTTAAGCCCTTTTCAGACCCTCTAAACATGAAAAGATTGCCGAGCGATCTTGTGATCTTTCACGCTCGTTAAAACTGAAATTTGAAGTCATGTCTGTCCGGCGGTAGTTTACCCCTTTTTCGGTCCGAAGGGTCAACTGTATGAAAAAAGGTATACTCTATTGAATGTCCATTCTTTAGAAGAGTATCCTCAGGTAA
>ML866988.1:0-12127 GCA_009831015.1 Picea engelmannii
AAGGGCTTGTCAAGTCCCATCCTTTAAGGCTTTTCTTTAACTTTCAAAGTCACAAGTTCAATTCATGCAACTTTGCTGGAAATCGATTATTGTAGTGATGGAATCGATGAAAATAGATCTCACGAGTCGCATTTGGGGACTTGAACTATTTAGCCATCACACGATGTGCTCATGTTTGAATAAATTAGTTAACACCCTAAATCCCTGACCCACATGCAACAATTTCAATTAACACCCCCAATAGGTTCTGCTCAATGTGCAACTAAATTTTATTATATCCATGCCACCATTCGAGAATGGTTCCCTGTGCCTCGTTACTTTAAGCGCAATTACAATCAAACCATGGCTAACCAACTCTATATCTAAGCAAATACTTCTAGTACAAGTGAGCTACTATTTTCTTACAAATCATTACCTTCGTCTCTAAGAAAATAAAAGTACCACTGAAGCTCATTCTGGAATTGTAGCACCAATGAATCCTGGGATTGCAGCACCAATGAACAAAAGCATAAAATATACTCCGCCATTTACTTATAAGTTATTTTTCTGCATTGATGGACATTGGTCGGCCAGAATGGATAATTATATTCATTTTTTCTTATTTTTTATAAAGAATAGAAATTCTCTTTTCTTTCTTAGCATTTCCAATATTTATCTGCTCCGAAGATAATTTATTTAGAGAAACTTTGTACAAAGGGAGTTGTTAACTGATAGCTTTAACTACAACAAATTGTTACATCTGTGCATATGAAGACTGATATACACTTGAAAATTACAAGCCTAATTAGCTAATGACTAAGATTTACAAAATATTCACAATTACCAAATGGATAAATAGTAGCAACAAGAAGGCTCAACAGATGACAGTTTTTCAGTTCTTTGAACACTTCACCTTCCAGCAACAGTCCTGCAAACCAAGATGAGCTCTCAAGGGAGCTCATGCCCCCTCACTGTTGCTAGTGACATTCGGAAAGTAGATGCCACTAACCTTCTGTAAGTTGGGAATTTTACACCTTCTCATGGTCATGCCTCCACTCACACATAGTAGTCTAAGAACTTATACTACAGTTCATGTTAGGATAAGCCAAGATCAGTGCCAATTCCACGTTTAGTGTTGTTATTGACCAACCTCCCTGCATAAGGGACTGTGCTTCCCTTTTAACACTTGAGCACCTTACTGAATCAAAGAAGCAGGACTCAAATACAATTTCCAATTGCTCCCTTTATGCAAGAGACTACTATATCCACTTCAATTATTAACTCAAAACAATTGAATATGAATATGATGCTCCAACAGAATTTGCCCAAGCTCCACCTCTAACCATTCAAATGAAGATGCCAATGAAACGTGCATCTTTGCTCTGTCCCAAATTCGTGGTCTTCTCCCTTGTAAAACACTCTTTCCATCCTGAGCTTGACAGATGGCTCCCTTGATGAGATCTACTTTTGCACTTTCCAAAGGCTGCAAATCCATCTCACCAACCACTGAATTTATGTTGAAGCTTTTGTAGCTTCGAGAGGTAGTCCCACAAGGGGACATGGTGTCAGGCATGTCGGAATTTTCGTTGGCACCAGATCAGCATTTCGTTTCAGTGAAATCGGCCTTGGAATGAGGCTAGGGCCTCATGGACAAGTTGATGAGCTTTGTGGGTTTGTGTTGGGGTTTCACACCGACAAAAGAGAATAGAATATTCTAATTAATTGTTGAGTTTAAAAGGGGTTCATAAACTCACTCATAAGACTCCTATATAAGGAGAGGAAATATTGTGACAAATCTCATTGTATCATTATGGAGTTAGGATTAGTGAGAGTGCACTTGTGCTAAGAGCTTGGAAATTTCAGCAAGGGAAATTCTGCAATGGCGACAAATCTGGCCTAGGGTTTCAAGGAGGAATTTTTGTTTCTAGTTTAGCCAAGGAAGACTTCTTTTCCAGCCAAGAGAGGGCACACGTGTGAGGAAGAGGGAGAAGCTGCAGGCTGCACGTGTGGGAGAGAGGGTACAACCACACATGTGAACAAAACTGTACGGACAATTCATACAGTCACACGTGTGAACATGCCACACGTGTGCATGAGCATAATAGGTCCGCACGTGCGAGTTTTCAGGTAGGCAGCAGGTCTGTACAACTGACGTTAGTAGCCGTATGACCAACATCAGCAGTCCATACAAATGGCAGTTGGAGCAGATTTGCAGGCATACGATTTTCCGGGATTTTGTTGAAGTTTGGTTTGCTGATTTTTCCTGGTTTTAGAGGACAAGGTTGTCCTCAATTTTGGTGTAATTCTGACAGCTGGGAGGGCTAGTTTTTGCTCTCAGTTTCTAAATTTGACAAAGTTACCGAACAAAAATTTTGTGTCTCATGTGTGTTGATGATTCATCTCTGATCTTGATTGTTTCCGCTACTATATTTTTCAATCAATAATTCCAGTGTAAAATTGTTCAGTGATAACTAGCTAGGGTTTACTGTTTGCTCACCAGGTAGCAATTTTCAGATATGAAATTAGTCACATAGAGTTGCGTGTGAAAATTGGCATGGTATCACAGCTTGGGATTTGAAGAGAAGAGGATCATCTATGAGACACAATTGCTGCTGCAAGTACAACAAGTTGTTGTAAATTTCTTGTTTTGTTCTGGACAAGTCAAAATGGTGAACACATTGAAGATTGAGGATAGGTCGGAAGGAGCAACCAACTTTCGGGCTTGGAAGGCTAGGGTTATTCTTCTGCTGGAGGAGAATGACCTCAAGGAGTATGTTGAGAGTGTGGTTGCCAGTCCTATTGATGCGCAGGAATTAGCAACTCACAAGAAGAAGTGGAGTCCAAGCGAGTGTTGATAGAATTCATAAAGGATCACTTGATACCTCACATTGTTGAGAAGACGACTACCAAGGAAATGTATGATGCTTTGGTAGGTCTATACCAAAATGGGAATACATGCAGGAAGTTACATTTGAAGCACCAACGCCAAGTTGTCAAGATGTCCAATAAGAACATAGTAGGGAACTATCTTATGAAGATTATACAGATCCGAGATCAGCTTGTGGTCATCGATGATAAGGTGGAGGGTGTTGAGTTGGTGAATGTAGCATTGAGAGGTCTTCCCAGGTCTTGGGAACCATTCGTGCCGGGGATCTACACGAGAGCAGTTGCCAGGGTTTGATAGACTATGGACTGATTGTATCTAGGAGGAGACTCGGCTAGTCTCTAGGGATGGCTTGGATGGGCTAGTGAAGAACAAAAGTGATGAGAACTAGGCCCTTGCAACCTGCACTAGGAAGGGCATAAGAGGTTCTCCTGGAAGAAGGGTTTCTCTCGAGAGAGAAGCATCTCGAAAACCGAGACAGAACAAGGATCTTAGTAAGATTAGATGTTTTGAGTGTCATGATTATGGTCACTACGCTTCACAGTTTCCACACCGGAAGCGAAGGGGAAGAAGGCAACATGCATCAACAATAGAGGTTGATGAGGTTGCAGACAGGTTTTAGAGGGAGATTTTGTTGGTCTTTGCCCTTTCAGGTACAATTTCCAGCAGGGGGACTTGGTTGGTGGATAGTGGAGCCTTTTGCCACATGATTGGTACACGAGAGTTGTTTGACAACTTCACAGAGACCGACTCAGACTTGTGTGTGGAGCTTGGTATGGGAACCAAACATGTAGTACGAGGATCTGGTATAGTATCATTTCGAATAGAGTCAGGAGAAGTGTTGAGCGTATTAAAAGTGTTATGGGTGCCAGAACTCAGGAGGAGTGTTCTCTCAGTCTCGAAGATTGAGAAGAAGGGCTACCATATATTGTTTCAAGATGGACATGTGTTGTTTTAGACTATCTAGCTTCAAATTAGCGATGGTTCTTGGAGTTAGAGAGGGAGACCTATATAGGTTGAGGGGCTAGCCTATGCGAGCTGTGACCAACAATAGCAGAGAGACAGATGAGGAGGAGCAGGTAGCTCCACCAGTGGTGAGGTAGGTAGCTCCACCAATAGTGCAGGTTCAGAGGGAGCAGATAGCTCCACCAGTGGTACATGCTCTGAGGGAGCTAGAGTTGAGAGGGAGTTAGACCTCAAAATCCAGTAGGGAGGACCAGCCTCCCAGGATTGTTCATAGGAAGTTGGACTTCTGAGGGAATCAACAGGCTTAGAGGGAGTATCACTCATCACGAGGGAGTCTACCTTCAGGTACATATGGAAGAGAGGAATCTTCCAAGCAGGTGTCATGGGTTGAGGAGGCCAGACAGAAGGCTTTGAAGCACGAGCTTCTAAGAGAAATGTATCCTCCATGGAGGATCCATTTGTTACAACAAGATTTTCCTCAGTGATCGAGGGAGCAGCCAGTCAGGAGGACTGGATAGTAGGATTTGCCTCAGTGACCGAGGGAGCAACCAATCAGGAGGACTGGACAACAGGATTTGCTTCAGTGACTTAGGATGCAGCCGGTCAGGAGGATTGGAGAGCATAATTAGCTTCGGTGACAGAGGGAGCAACCAATCAGGAGGATTGAATTATAGCTATGGTAGCAGATGTAGTACAAGAGACAGAGTCACTTCCAGTGTGGGAGACAGAGATACATCTAGATGTTGGAGAATGGAATACCTACCTTGCTGAGAGGGAGTGTTGAAACTTTTGTAGCTTTGGGAGGTATTCCCACAAGGGGCCATGGTGTCACGCATGTGGGAATCTTGGTTGGCACCAGATTAGCCTTTTGTTTCAGTGGAATCGGCCTTGGAATGAGGCTAGGGCCTCATTGGCAAGTTGATAGGATTTGCGGGTTTGTGTTGGGGTTTCACACCCACAAGAAAGAACAAAATATTCTAATTAATTGTTGAGTTTAGAAGGAGTTCCTAGACTCACTCATAAGACTCCTATATAAGGAGAGGAGATTGTGACAAATCTCATTGTCATTATGGTGTTAGCATAAGTGAGAGTGCACTTGTGCTAAGAACTTGGAAATTTCAACAAGGGAAATTCTGCAATGGTGACAAATCTGGCCTAGGGTTTCAAGGAGCAATTTTTGTTTCTGGTTTAGCCAAGGAAGGCTTCTTTTCCAGCCAAGGGAGGGCACACGTGTGAAGAAGAGGGAGAAGCTGCAGGCCACATGTGTGGGAGAGAGGGTACAGCCGCACATGTGAGCCGTACAGGCCGCATGTGTGAACATAACTGTACGAACAATCTGTACAATCACACGTGTGAACATGCCGCACGTGTGCATGAGCAGAACATGTCTAAACGTGCGAGTTTTCAGGCAGGAAACAGGTCTATACAACTGACGTCAACAGTCCATACAGGTGTCAGCTGCAGCAGATTTGCAGGCATAGGATTTTCCGGGATTTCGCTGAGGTTTGGTTTGCAGATTTTTCCTGGTTTTAGAGGACAAGGTTGTACTCAGTTTTGGTGTAATTGTGACAGCTGGGAGGGCTGGTTTTTGCCCTCAGAATTTCTGAATTTGACAAAGTTACAGAGCAAAAAATTTGTGTCTCATGTGTGTTGATGATTCATCTATGATCTTGATTGTTTCCGCTGTTATATTTTTCAGTCAATAATTTCAGTTTAAAATTGTTCAGTGATAACAAGCTAGGGTTTACTGTTTGCTCACTAGGAAACAATTTTCAGATTTGAAATTAGTCACATAGAGTTGCGTGTGAAAATTGACAATTTATTCGCTTTTCTATAGACTTTGAACTAGATTTGCAGTGAGTTTCCAATTAAAAATTTAGCATGTTGAATAACATTCACCTGCTTAGATTTACTTGCTTCATGGTAATTTGTGATGCTTACCAAATCCGACAATCACTTTTCTCTAATGGGCAAGCCATCCTATCCGAATCAAATGCTCTACCTTCCAGGTACCACATCCTATTTGAAGAAATCTAAATGTCACACATTGGTGAGAGATCGCCACCTCTTTTTCCTTGGCCCAAGCATTTTCAAATATTTATTCCAGTACAATTCACATAAGCTCTAAATTTGCTATGCGAAGTTGTGAGCTGCCTAGCTAGGGACCTTAATCAACTCGGTTAGTGAAATGGACGATGGCAAGGTCTCCTTGTGAATGAACTCCTGCAAAGAAATGTAAAAGACTATCGAGCTGTAGTGGGATCAGAGCTGAATCATTAGTTCTTTGATCCTTTATGCAGATTCTTATAATTTGAATTTTGGCTAGTGTAGTTTAAATTTAGTAGATTGCCAATACGAATTAACGAAAAACTTCGTTGCTGAAAGGTTCATCGATATTGCTCCAATAACTAATACCAAAATGTCATAAATAGAGCCATTTTGCATGGTCAGATTAGTTAGGTTATTCTACATTAACCAAAAGTTCGCTTTTTTAGGTTTGTGCTTTGCAATCTGTTACACAATGTGATTAAGTCATGTTTTACTATATTGGAATTTGAACAGAGTTTGATCCAACTTTCAGTAGGTTGCAACCTACATTTGCAAAACCTAGGAATATTCTTTAGATTATGTCCACAAAATCCCGTTATAAGATAATATCCATGAATGAGAAATGACCCTTATTGTCAAAACTTTGCATTGTTCACAGTTAATTTTCTTTTATTTTATGAAATAGGTCAAACATAATACTATTAAAGTTGGCAATTTTCAAATACAATCACTCCATGGTTAAAATATGAAACTGTCCAACACATTTTATTAAAGATGAGCAGCTTTTAGATCTTTAAATTTTTGGAGGTGAAATGCCATATTTCTTGCTTATTGTTGAGATAATAAACTCACATGTGAATATTGTATGAATGAGGATAGACGTTGTCTATAGGCACAGTGTAGGGTCAGTAAGCAATAAAAGAATCTGCAAACACAAGATTTCTTTATTAAACTACATATCTTACACTGGGCTTCTGTTTAAAGATCAATGTGCTCATTACATGAATTATAAAAAAATGACAACTGAAACCTACTGTGAGTAGATCTAATTTCAAAATATGGGAAGCTGCAAGGTTTTTGGAAAAATGCGCATAGGTATTTCTATGCTTGGACACCGAGCATTTCATTGTTAGAACTGTGCTCTTTCCAAAGAGTGGAGCACTACATATGGTATGATCTCTCTCTCTCTCTCTCTCTCTCTCTCTCTCTCTCTATTTTCTTGGCTTCAAGAATGTGTAAAATCCGTTACAATGATAGGGATAGAAATTATACAATACAAAGAGACTACCTGATTGATTTTACACAAGGACATTTTGCACACGGAACAAGCCTTAGGAAAAGCTTTGACCTCCTTGTCCGAGTCCTGTAACGTGTTCCCTGTCAAAAAAAACCCAACCATCTTCAGATGAGGCAGTGAAAGTACACTTTGTACACTTTATAAGAAAAGTCCATATCAAAAACTTAGTGAACGATCAGGCAATGTTAAGATCTCAGTACTCTAACTAGTGAACATTTACTAGCAATCAAGTTGCTCCATTCTACATATATGTACAAAACAATTAAACAAAAAGGATTTTGTGTGCTCTTTTGTGTATCAGGCAAGCTTTTGGCACTGTAGGAAAATGATTCCCAATACCTGTTCAGGATTCAGGATCTTCAAAGGAAATCAACTTTCAAGGCATACCTTGTGCTCAAAAAGTTGCACCCGAATTAAAATAAATTTTAAGTTGACTGGAAAAACTGGAGTATGGTATGAGTAAATAAAAGGGGTTCCTTTTTTCCCAACTTTACTAGAACACTGGTTGAAAAGGCAGAGCCATGATAGGGCGAGGCAAGAAGTGCTAGTAATCTTCTCTTGGTAAAAGCATATTTTTTGAATGCACTATATCTTCATCCTGAATATAACCCTGGGTCAAACCAAACAAAATTCATGCTTAACTTTTACAGCACTGTCACTGCCATATATAATTAGTTTCCTTCCTTCCCTTCAACAAGGTAAGGTCCTACTGAAGGAAGATAAGGTTTTGAAAGGTCTCAAGCTAGAAGGTAAGCGAAAGTCCTGAAAGGTCTTACCTATGCAAAGCATTCTTCCAACCTGATAAGACCTCTTTCGGGATTTCACTGCCTTTCAAGACCAACCTTCACTACACTCGAGTAATGTAAGGTATAACCAACTCTTATAACTCAGGTAAGTGCCCGAAGTGCAAGATTGGTTCACTTAGCTCAATCAGGTAAGGCATAACCCTGAGCTTTGCAAAGGTATGGTATTTCTACAAATAATAAATTGGAAGCACTGAAAACCTTGATCTCAAAAGTATCTTGTGTCCTCTTCAATCGACATTTATATTAGAAATATCTTGGGCTCTGTTAACCCTCAAAATGTATGAGCATTTTTGAGGGATTCTTTTCAGCATGCTAGTATCAATTCAGATCTGGGATCAAGTTTTGCTGTCGACTGAGGAAGTTTTATGACCATGGATGGAGCAGTAAATACAAAGAAAAACGGCCCAATGAACCAGATATGCAAGTTCTTTCGGCAGTCATCTTGAGTTAATAATTGGCATCACTTCATAAACACATTGTTGAGATCACTCTGAGGTAGGCTGAATTTGATCAAACCAACAGTATAGCAGTCTGAAGGTATTGGTATGGTTTTGCCTCAACCATTGCTACATTAGGATTGCAAATTTTGCTAAGAACCTATCAGTTGCTTACAACCAGAGCAGAGTTCTGAGCTGTGCAAAGGGTATCGTGAATGTGAAAAGACTAAAAGGTAGCCGACCTGTCCCAGCAAACATCAGCCTCCAACTTTCATTCTGCAAATCTCAACTATCATAATGCGTCATTGTTGAGGTTTGCAGAATGAAAGTGCACTTCTGGCACTTGGGATAGAGTTTACACCACTGGCTGGTTCAGTTATACCCTTTCTAGCTCTTGGTCTATGAATTGATGACATCTTTGTCCTTATTCTGGAAGTCACTCCAGATTTGGCATAATAAAAGAGCTGTTATATACCAGCATTATATCCTGATCATAGAGGAAGGTTTAATGGCTGATCTGGAGCATAGGTTGTGATGTCCCCTTCTACTTGATCATGATGGGAGGATGACTTAGTAGCCTATATGACTACTGTAGGCTATAGTCAGCGAAGAAAAAGGGAGTCGGGGGCTTTATTTGATGTCACCTAGCGAGGAGATGTTATATTTCTAAAGTGACATTAAGTAAAAAAGTAATAAAGTAACTTTTAGATTAATAGTTACGAGATGTTATATTTTTAAAGTGACATTAAGTAAAAAGGTAATAAAGTAACTTTCAGATTATTAGTTACATAAACATTAGTAAAAAGTGACGTTTAATCTTTAAGTGAAAAGTAAAAGGGGAATAAGGGTCATGCTGGATTAAGTCAAAGAGGAAAGATCTAGATGGGAAAAAGGGGCATCGAAGAACTATAAAAGGAGGGGTAGTGCTCCACTTCCTTCAATATGTTTTGGATTGATCTCTTATTGGAGTGGTCTTGTTAGCCAAGGTTCTCTTTGGGTTTTGGCATAAACCCTTCCATTTGAGTTTGGTTTCGGTGGTGCAATATCCACCCTAGCTAGACAACGAGGAGGATCCATCTAGGATCATCATTTGAGCTTCATCTTGTTGTTTGACCTCAGCTTGGAGGTGTATCGACTTGCTTAGGAGGTTCGTGTAGTTTCCTTGAGGTGGACAGATTCATCTTTTGTAGGGTCATGAGGGTTTGGAGAAGGCTGTGAGGGTTTGTTGGGGATTGTTAGCCTTTGGAGACTCGTTGAGGGTACCTTGAGGAGTCGATCCATCTTTCTACAGAGCTGTGAGGGTTTGGAGGAGGGCTGTGAGCCCATTCTTGAGTTGGAGGTTTGATCTCCCTTGGAGAGGTCGATATTGACTTGAGGATGTAGCGTTAGGCCTAGAGAGCCCTTGGAGTTGGATGACATCATTCCTGGAGAGGGTTTGAGGCTAGGAGTTGGCCTTTTTGCAGTGTGGAGGAGGACGCATCATCTCTTGAGGTGGCCATGGCATCTTCCAGGTTTTTGGCTTGAGCATTGTTGTGTTTTCATTGATGTATTGCAACAGTCATATCAGCCATTAGAGACTTATTATTGTTTTGTTCATTCATAATAAAAATACCCCATATTGTCTCTTCTATTTCATATGTACATGGATTGCATGCAATATGCTTGACAAAAGTCTATTACTGAAATGTATGCAAAACTGTTTGTAGAAAGTTTTCAACCAGTTTATCGCATAAAGAACATATGTAATGCAAATTGTTTGACAAAAGTAGACAACCAAAAACACCTAATTATACAACATATCACTAATATCCTAGCCTAGCGCACTTGGGGATATTACAATGGTATCAGAGCTGGTGATCTTGGCAACCTGTGATTACATGAGGCATTGATGGTGCCCAAAGACAAGGAGTTTATCACTTACAGAAGAATTAGAGGACGTGGAGGGAAACCCTTCCCAGGATCAAAGTCATCAGAGGCAGAGGAAGTCATGGGAGACACATGAGACCCTTTAGAGGAGAGTGTGCTCAAGATACTGAGTGACTTGGCCAAGGGGTAGATTGAGACAACCTAGAGATAGGCAGAGATGGATAGGTACCAACAACAGACCCTAAAGGTGCTCATGTAGCTGGTGGGCCAACAAGGGAACTGACATGATGCAGGACATGTGGGACCCAATGGATCCCATGGAGGTGACAGAGTACATGCAGAGGCCAACCACAGAGGAGGTAGAGCTCACGCAGAGGGTAGCAATACATCATATTCCAACATAGAGCGTCCCACAGATAGGGAGCAAGAGGACGCCTAGGCCATTATTGCCACAGTTCCTTGAGGAGCAGCCTACAGGACCACAGGTGCAGCAGGGTCAAGATGATGATTTTATCATCTATTTCCAGGAGTACTAGGCGTTAGGGGAAGATATCCAGGCAACCATGTCTTACCAAGACTACTGCAACATCAAGTACAAGAGCAAGCATAGGGAATGGAATAGAGCAACACAAAATCAGCAGAACTATGATCTTCTACGCAAGGTTGGGAAGTTGTCTATCCCATCTTTTGACGGATCTTCCATGGGCACAGCCAAAGCTTGGGTACAAAAGTTGGACACTTACTTCCAACTTAACCCGATGACAAAGGTAGAGCCAATTAAGTTTGCCACCCTACACTTGGATGGAGAAGCTCATGTTTGGTAATGTTATTCATTGAGGTTTTAGTCGAGCCCTTGAAAGGGTGGGTGAAGGCCTTCAGGCCAACCACACTATAGGATGCCATCATGAGGACCCAGGGCATGGATGACACAATCCCCAACAAGGCACCAACGAAACCCTTTATTCCACATAAGTGTAAGGAGACGAAGCCTTTCCAGAAGCCATGGACAAGGAAGGACAGGATGGATGAGGAGACTCAGAGGGAGCTAAGGAGGAAGAAGCTTTTCTTTAGCTACAAAGAACCTTGGGAGTTGGGTCATCGATGTATGGGAAAAGTTAAGGTACATTACATAGAGGTGCTTTCTGATGAAGAGGATGATACAACTCACGCACAGGGTAGTGGACAGAGCAGTGGACAAAGCAGTGATGTGGTGGAGCCACCACACCTTGAGATTACAGAGGAGACATAATTGCAAGAGGGTGTCAAGGGAGTGACCATTGCCACACTTTTAGGAGTCCCCACGTATTATACCTTCAGGATCAAAGGCATTTTGCAGGGGCAAAGAGTTACAACACTGATCGATGGTGGGGCCACCCACAACTTCATTGATGCAACACTTGTCACGAGCAGATGCATCCCTATAGAGGACATTGAGGGGTTCAATGTGGTAGTAGCAGATGGGTACAACATGACTTGTAGGTAGAGGATCAGAGGATTGGATGTGACATTGGACAACTATACATTGATCGATGACTTCTATATAGTGGATTTGGCGGATACCAACGTGGTGTTGGGGGTCCAGTGGTTACACTCACTCGAAGATTTCACCATGAACTATCAGGACATGAAGATGGAGTTTGGGGACGCAGGGGGTCAACGAGTTATTCTGAGAGGTGTGTCCACAGGAGTGTTGAGATTTGGATACCTTGGAAAGTGGTCCCCATGTGCTTATGAGTCTCTAAGCACAAAGGGGGAAGACTATTACCCTCATACTTTACTTTATGATTCTAATTTCACTTTGACTTAGGAGTTTTAAGTCAAAAGTGAAATATGTCACTTAAGT
>ML866991.1:0-16696 GCA_009831015.1 Picea engelmannii
TGCTTTAAAAAAATGAATTATTATTTAAATGGTAAAGAAAAGTGACAAAGTCAAGGAGGAATATTTAAATGATAAAGAAATGGAGAAATTTCTAATTATGGAAAGTGGTTAACCTAAAATTAGGAAAATAGGTTAAGTGACCTAGAAATGGGTTAAGTGACCTAGAAATAGGTTAAGTGACCTAGAAGTGGGTTAAGTGACCTAGAATATGCTTCTAAGGAAGCCACTTGGAGAGTATAAATAAGAGGCAAGGTTCTCTTGTGAAATGTGTATCTCTTGTGTATCTCTTGAGCATGTATTGAAGATCTATTCTAAGAGAGAAGAGATCTAGAGGATCTCATGGACGCATCAAAGTTTCGGTAAGTCTGAGATCATGATGGAAAAAGTCTCAGAAGTTCAGAAACCCTAGTTTATGAGGTATATGCGGGCTGCAGTGAGAGATGATGCGTACATACACGGGCTGAATGAGGTCAGGGCGCATACAATGGATGAATTTATGAAGACTTGTGTGTGAGCTGATGACAGGGTCTTGAAGACTGAAGCAGGTTTCAGATCTACAATCTATGGGCTCATATCTGCCATAGAAACTCTGGTATGGTTACATTGTTGTCTTGATGGATACTCTTGCTTGTTGTGTAGTGAATGCTTAAGGCATTCTTGGTATGGCTGTTGTGATGTGGTTTTTGTTGGTTGATGGAGTAAGCAACACTCTTATGATTCAATACTGATATGATTGCCATAATATGCTAATTTCTTATACATGATTGAGTAGCATTCATATTGTATGGTTGAGGAGCATGAGTAAGTTGTTGGAGAGCTTAGATGTGTTGTGAGTGGTTATGGGTCATAATGGATAGTGAAAGACAGAAGAGAATGTGATTGAAGGTTGCCGAGGATTTGAGTTCATCTTGAAGAGAAAACATTAAGTAACTCAGATGTGATACGCAGGTTGTAGTACAGACTGGCCGTGTACATACGCGAGCTATACTAATGGTAAGGCACATACATACGTGTGTTGCACTACCGATAGGTCACGTACCTATTGAAAAATTGATATTTATTGAGGATTGTTGCCTCCTCTGAGTTGGTGCTGAGGGTGTAAGCTGAGTCTTGCATTATAGAGCTGGTGCTCTTGTAGAGTTGTACTCTATTAAGTTGTTGTTGATAAACCCAAGGATTGTAGTCCAAAATTAAAAGAAAATTGTACACACATCTTGTGTTCCTTGTGGTGATGAATTTTTGATTATATATGTTGTTGTTATTTGTTGCTGATGTACATTTACAATTGATTGGTTATGAATGATAGTAATAAGTAATGAGTAAATGGTGTTTGCTAACTAATGAGTTTTGTGTTAGAGGGAAGTTTTAGGAAAAACATCCCTACATTGTTCACCCCCCCTCTCAGTGTATTTGGTGTGTCCAACATGTAGTGATCTCCTAGCCTCATGCATGTGATATGCACCCTCCTGGTGATAAAACTGAGGTTTTCATGCATGAATCTAGTCCACTAGTCTAACTGAAGTGTAACTGAGTCAAGACCAAACTGAAGTGTGACTGAGACAAAACTACAGAGGATATATCACCCTATTTTAGTGGGGAATATTATCATCTAAGAGAATAATCTCATATATGGATGACGTCCTCAACGTTAGACTAGTAAACTTAGGAAAAAGTGGGTGTGAGTCTGAAATATCTCCAACATACCCACTGTATTATTTTCCTCTATATCTCATGCCCACACTCCCTCGTCCCCTTTCTCTATCACTTCTTCACCTACCTCTATTTCTCCCAAAAAATATATTGGCTCACATGGTACCCCTTCCCATGGTACAATAGACCATGCATATGTTGGTAGAAACAACCCTAGTGTCCCCATTCTTGGATCATCGCATTAATGATTTCCTAGAGAGACACATGTCAGTAGCACAGGACATATCCCACTAATATTATGGTAAACAAAATCATATTTCAATTGAAGCAACCAAAAATATTGGGTAATTATTAACATATTTACTTGTCATAATGAAATAGAATGGTGGTCCTTTTCACCTTTTTTTATATACTAATGATAATCTATTTACAAGTTTGGCAAGAAATAATATGTTTTGGAAGTGCTTATATAAGAAGTCATTACATATTTTTGGGTCGACCATTCACACAAGATTTAACCAACAACCTTCTCATTTGAAGAAGGATCTTAGGGTTTCATGGTTGGTCTCTTTGGTGGTATTTTAAACCAAGATGAAATAATCTCTCTGAAAAGTAAATATTTGAAAAGCCTCAAAGATACATATAGGGTTAACTTGGAAAAAAATCCCAACTATCAACAACATTTTGTAACTCAAAGGGAATGCAAGTTTGTCTTAGAGGACTCAAAAGAGAAAAGGATTAGAAAAGGAGGAAATGCATCGCCAGCTGGAGGAAGGTAGAACACAATAAATTCAATTAAACATGTTTTTGTTTTTGTTCAACATAAAAGTTCAATTATCTCACCTTAAAAAAATTCGTTTTCTTAAAGATACCTCTAAGGCCACTTAGGCAAGGCTACATAAGTATGGCCAACACAAATTGTTCGACAACACAGGTATTCCAATAGAGGGAGAACACCTTCTGTAACCACTCACACAACCATATCAAATATAAACACACCGATGTTTTAACGTGGTAAAAACCCTATGGAGAAACATCCACGACCCCAACCAACACAACCACTTGGATCAATTTATTAATGCAAAAGAAAAACATTACAGAGAGATTTTACAAGAGATTTTATCACAATCGATCATCGAAAAATGACCCTCCATGCTCTTTAAATAGAAATCATGGACCAATTGGGTGCTAAGCCACGAATCAATGTAGTCGTTAAGATCAAGGAGAATATGAACTGTAAGATCACTCTATGTTGGGAACATATCGTTGCTGTTGGATTTCCTAAATACAAATGCATACTAAAGAAACACACTAAGAAAATCACTTTTACCTAACGACACATTAGACCAAGTAGATCTTAACTAACTCCTAAGTGTCTAAATATCCTAACATCCCCTCTTAAGAACAACATGGGATAGGATTGAAGGATTTACAATAGTGGCAAAATAGGAGAAGGAAGGAGGCATTAGATCCTATCCCAAATTAATGAAAACTTCCTGAACTCTTAACATAGATCGAAGTTTGGAAAACTTCACTTCTGTAAGAAAATTTGTGAAAATGTCTGCAACTTGATATTCTGTTGGGAAAAAGAGCTCTTCAATAACTTGATCATTAATGAGATTTCTAATGAAGTGCATGTGTAGCTCGATTTCTTTGTTGCGTTGATGTTGTACTAGGTCTTTGGCGATCTTGATGGAACTTTGATTGTTGCACCAAAGGTTGGTCAGATGTTGTTGTTGGAATCCAAACTCTAGAAGGATCTATTGGAGCCATAAGGCTTCCCGAATTGCATTTACCATTGCTCGGTACTTTTCTTTTACTGAAAAAGTACAATAACATGTTTTTTATTATAGGCCTAAGTGACAGGTCTTGAACCAAGTTTGAAAACATAACCTGCAGTAGACTTCCGATCATCAAGGTCATCGACCCAATCTGAATCAATGAAACCAACCAATAAAGGAGTCCCCTCTGAATTGTAATGGATCCCAAATTTAACGGTACCCCAGATATACCAAAGTATCCTTTTAGCTTCTTTCCAATGGCTTTCATGGGGTGTTTACACATTCCATGCAACAATACCAACAACAAAGGAAAAATTAGGATGGGTATGAGTCAAGTATGAGAGGCTACCAACTAACTGACGATACAAGGTGGCATCAACTTAGGGAGATGTATAGGTGGCAACAATATTGACTCCAGACTGGAAGGGAGAAGGGGTTGGTTTACAATATTCCATGTGAAAGTGACAAAGAAGGTCACAAACATACTTAGACTGGGAAACAAATTTCATTCATTGGTTTGCAAAACTTGGAGGCCAAGGAAATAGTGAAAAAATCCTAAGTCTATAATTTCAAATTTCTTCTTAAGGTTGGTTTTCACATGGTTTAAAAGTTTTGAGTCACTAACAATAAGGATAAGGTCATCAACATAAAGGACAAGTATTATGAGATGGCTTCCTTCTTTCTTGGTATATACATTAGGATGAGAATGGAATCTAGAAAATCCAGTGTTAATAAGAGAGTTTTCCACTTTGTCATACCAAGTTCAGGGAGCTTGCTTAAGACCATAAAGAGATTTATTAAGGTGACAAACAAGGCTAGAGTCATTCTGGATATAGCCAGGAGGTTTTTACATGTAGATTTCTTCTTGAAAATCCCCATGAAAGAAGGTGGATTTAACATCCATATGATGGACTTTCCATTTATATGAGGTAGAAAGGGAAAGAACAAGGTAGATGGATTTCATTTTGGCTATAGGGGAAAAGGTTTCATTACATCCAATTCCTTCAACTTGGGAAAATACTTTGGAAACTAATCGAGCCGTGTGTCTTTCAACACTTCCATCTGATGCATACTTAGTTCTGTAGACCCATTTACATCTGACAAGTTTTATTCCTTTTAGAAGAGGTACTTGATTCAAAGTATTGTTTTCCATTAAATAACGATACTCTTCATTCATTGTTGTATCCCAATCTAGATGACCTGAAGCTTCTGCAAATGTCTCTGGATCATGAGTCTCTGAAACTTGAGCCAAAATAGAAGAGGCTCATTTTAACTTAGAACATGTCTGACGTTGATCTGAAGAATCACCAACAAGATCACTAGTTGCTTCTCGTGTTGAATGGACCCAGCTAGGAAGCGATGGTGTTGGTGCCGGTTCAGGTTCAATGGACTCATCCGGAGGAAGGTGAGCAGGCAAAGGTGGATTTTCATCTTCACTGTCATCATCTAAAGAAGAAACTAGAATAGGAACAAAACAAGGCACAAACATAAAAGATGGCTCACAGGCCGAAGAAGGCACAATCGTCGAATTAGGCTCGCAGGCTAAGAGATTTTCATCAAATTTAACATATATTCTAATAATAATTTCATTAAAATGTGGTTGAAGAAGTCTATAACCTTTGACATATTCAGAATAACCAAAAAATATCCACTTCTCACTTTTAGGTTGCAATGCTTTCCTTTTTTCATCAGGAATGTGAGCCCATGCTATACTGCCAAATACACAGAAGTGACTTACATCTGGTTTAATTTTAGTCCAAGCTTTTGTTGAGTACTCAACACACCCTAAAAATTTTTGTGGCCATTTACTTTTTGGGGTACCACTCGATCTTCGGCTTGGACTATTATCACTTTAGTATGAAACTGACACCTTCGCTTATCTCATATGTTTCATGATTGAATCGATTAAAAGTTTGCTTGTGTACAACAAAGAATCTTCTTAATTTCAAAAGAGACTTAATTCCTACTCAATGAATCAACGACCCAGGATTTTCCCCGATTCACTTGAGAAATTCGTTATCGGCAAAAGATAAAGGTGGTGAAAATCGTTTGGAAAGTCAGAGTAGCCGAGTACTGAACTGCATCGATGTCAGCTGATGAAAGCGTTTCTTTCCTACGAACAACCTCAGGAAGGATTTCGTTGAATACTGATCCATTCGGTTTTGACAGAAAAATGTAGTAGTAAACACCGCGTAGATGTAAGGAGTAAACAACCAATCCCTAATTCCTACGTCGCAGTGATGTGACGCGACAAGATGTTTTACCTCCATATGTGTCAGATACGCCACATTCAAAGATGGTAGTTAATTCGTATATTGTGCATTATTTACTAATTCGTGCATGAATCAAAAGGATCTGTTAAACCCACTGATACAATGCATCTTCTCCCACGCCTCTGTCGTCAACCAGTAAAGGTTTATTTGCAAAAGTTCAAGGGTAATTTATTTTGAATTTACATTTATTACTCGTATTAACTGATTGATATGACTGGTAGTACCTCTCTAGTTATATCCTGTTCGAGTCATTGTGCATGCTCCCATTCTGCGCAAAAATAAATTCAAAACAAACAGAAGAGTGAAGCCAACAACCCAGAAGAAACACACAAAGTTTAGTGAGTATTAAGCAATTTTCTTAGCAAGTTTTATAGGTATGTATCTGATAATGGTTTTCATGCATTCCATTGTTACATGTATGCACCCAATGCTTCTCTGTACACATGTTCAAATGACATTTTAAATTGCAGGAACAATGCCTCCAAAGAAACCTTCCACCAGGAAATCGTTGAGAGCCCCTAAGCTGTAAGAATCAAAAGTAGGAGAAGGCTCCTCCCCATCAGTTGTGAGACAATTAGAATTTTCTCCCAAGCCAGTATCCGTCATTAAGAGGATCACCAAGGAGCCCTTTGTCGATCCCCCAGCTTCTGGAGACACGGAGGCAAGTATTGGAGTCAAGATGGAATTTACTCGCTCGGAAGAAGTTTTCAAGAAAATCAAGAAAAAAGAACCCCTCGAATATACCCCGCACAACGATCCTGAAACAAGGAAGATCGACGATGAGGTCCTCCCTAACATTCACAAGGCTTATCTGCACATGGTGGCAAGCCGGTCTCTAGGCTTTCCTTGCATTGAGCTCCTGAAGTGGATCATTGACCACACTGACGCCCAAAAATGTTTGATTAATGATGATAATGGAGAATGCATCGGAGTCATCCGACCATCAAAGGTTAAGAGTTACTATAAGCTCAAAGATTCTGAGCTAAAACTGAGCACTGATTTCGTCTTGAGTTTCTATGCGTCACATGATACCAACAAAATCATGTCGTCTTGGAGGAGAGAAGACAAAAAATTCACCAACCAGACTGCTGGCTGGTATCCAACAACCAATATCAGGGAACCATACATATATCTCATGGCTCTACTTTGCAGGTTACATGGGGAGAAAGACTGTTCCCGATTTTCAGAGGCTTGGATGCCTTTGGATTTTATAATCGCCATTTCAGGTACAGGCTTCAATTGGGGTGCCATCATCTCCAAACAATTGAGCACCTGCATAAGACAGGTTCAGGAGCCGAAGGAGGGAGATACCCCCACCTTCTACATGGCCTCGTATCTACTAGAGGCCATCTGCGCTAGGAACGCTTTTGCTAGGATGAATCTGAATTGGCACTCTTTAGATCTCGCGGTCCATGTATACTTCAACATCTAATGGGAAAATATGTACAAGAAATCCTATGTTGTTATCTGTGATCAATTTATTGCATGCATTTACTTCTTTCTCTTCAGGAAAGAATGCCCTAGATTGTCAGATGAAGCAAAGAAGGTTATAGCCAAAATTGGCCATTGGTATTTGGAGGAACAAGAAACCTACATCAGGGTTTCTGGTGCCACAGGGGCACCCCACTTATTACCCATTTATGTTCCCGACTAGTTAGTGTTAGGAGAAATTTTCTATCAAACCATCCTACAAGGATACAATGCAACTTTAGTAAAAGACAAGAAGCAAACTTTCATACCGTATGGGTTTCATATCGAATTCTGCATGGTCAAAGATATTGCACATGCTAAACAAATCGAGCTAGGTCAATTGGAATTTCGATTCCAAACTGGACGATTTCACAAACACAATCCCAAGGGATTGGTTCTACAACATACGTCCCGGGTATCATCCTGTTGGCCATATGCCCATGACCAGTTCGAGGATGAAATTTTTACTAAAAATGATCAAGACTAGAATGTGGTGGCTTCATGGAAAGATGATCCTTGAGGAACCAGGTTTAGGGCTATGAGCTACGAAGAACATGCAACGCTTCTAGAGCAGGGAGTTCAAGAAATTAGGTGAAACCTAGAAGGAGAAGTTGCATATGAATTGGATGAAGGAATAAGTGATCCCGAAGATGACATTGAAGCTGCGGGAAATCATCGGGGATCCATGGTACAAATCAGGGATCTCCCAGAAGATCAAGCTGCACAACAAAGGGGATGTTGTTATATCAAAAAACCGAGCTGCTGATGAAATGGATGCGGGATGACCTGTATCTTTTCATAGGACCTGAAGTTTCAACTGCTGTTCAAATTGTCTCGATGGAGTCGAACGATCCTGGGTCCACAGTCTCTGACAACGCCCATGGGTTAGGAAACCCTGAACCCGCAACATCGTTGATCGACCCTTTAGAAGAAGGGACAACTCAACCAGAGACAGTTCGAGTCTTGATAGAGACACACGCACCCAATCCCTTGAGTACTCTTATACATATTTACACTGACAACGAGAGTCCGTAACCTGCTCACAACACCTCGGTGTGAGTCGAAGAGGAAAAAGGTCCTGAGAAAATTGCCTCCCCTGAGGCCGAGGTCCAAGACAAACAGGTCTTACAAAAGGAAATAGGGTTCGAAGGTGGCCTCGACACAAGAGAGTTTGACAAATAGGAAGTAGAAGAGAGACTGTTTGATGAAACTCCACAAAAGGAAATTGATAGTTCTACGACTGATGAGCAAGTAAGCGATGAGTCTGTACCCGATGCCTCCATTACACCCAATATCCAAATCCCTGACGAACAACAAGTAGAGGTCGGATCTACAAAACATAGGGAACAAATTCGAGAGCCCACTCCTGAGAAAATATACACCGCACGTAGCCTGAGAAAAAGCCTCACATGGGGAGATCAATAGATACTAGAATTGGAAGACGAAGTAGAAGACATCTATGCGATCTCCTACGATCAAAAGAGGAAGGCCATTCTTCAAAGGACCATGAAAACGTGAAGGATCACTTTGGATCAATCCATCGTGGTTACCACATAAGATAAATTAATCATCACTGCAGACGCTCGCACGTCCAAACTGATCGGCGTAGGAAAATCCCTCTCAGATGCCGCTCAGGATAGATCTAGGAGAGATGAAAAGGAACTAGCCAACACCTGGGAAGACTCGAACACCTGTGCCATCTTGTCAAATACTATAAAAGAGCTACACAGAACACTGTGTATCTGAAGGATGAGTTCAATGGAGTTTATAATGAATTCAAGAAGGAAAGGCACCTATTAACCGAGAACATAGTCGAGTTCCAGGAGGATACTCTCATGGCACTTGCGACATGCAAAGAAATGGAGAGGTGGAACAAAAAGGCATAACAAGCGGTAGAGAGACTCGAATACATTGAGGCATTTCAATAGAGTTGAGAAAAGGAAAATCATGGCATTCGTCTGGTTGAAAAAAGTAGTCTCGACCTCATGAAGAAATCTGTCGAATACTGGGTGAAAATGACCCGGGACCCACACTGAGAAATCCAAGAGCAATGGGCCAAGTGCCATAAATGTTGGGGTAAAATTAATATAGTAATGAAAGATGTTGGTCTCCCCAAATTTAGAAGCCCGATGAATTCACTAACCTGAGAAATGTGTTCAACACACACTCCATACAAGACTCACTTTGGGCTGAAGAGTGCACAAAATTCATCGATGCATTGCTAGGGCAAGTGCAATAATTCCCAGGACACCCGATCAGAGCTCGAGTCATGCTGCAATAGATGAACTCCAGTTTGGTAAAGTACCAGACGCATGCAGTGGATATCAAAGGAGTATATGCTGCCCCTATCGAACAACACATGTTCCCATGGACTCAAACCTGTGAAGATTTATTTATCAACTGGTCTGAATATGAAATAATTCACCCTTTTCAAGAGACATCTCGTGTAGACTGTTGAAAGAAACTGTTGGATGATCATGCCATGTGGCAATTTTTGTTTGTCCCAAACTATACTTAGCCGTTAATTTTGGTTGAATTTTATATTATAAATAGAGACATCGACCGGTTAGTCAAGGGTCGATGGTTGTTGTAAGAGTTATTTCTTTTTTTGGTTGTTGATAATTATTTTGAGACTACTGTGAATCAAGAATTCCTTCTAGACCAAAGGAAAACTATTTTCATCAGATGTATGTTATTGGAGTTGGAGAAGAATTACTTCCTATGATGTTCCATGAATGATGCAGTAAATGAGTAAGAGAAGTTGATTCTGTTGTCAAGTTATTGGTGCAATGTTTTGATGTTCTTTTCTTAATGATGAAGATAAATCATTGTGTTGTTATGTTATGAATGTTATGGTATATGAATTATTTTGCTTACCGTGATATTGATTACATATGTGTTTTCTTTTTGTTAAATAGTTTTTCTCAGACAATAATTCGATGTTCATTTGTTTAATGTATTAGTACTAGGCCCTTTGGCATAGAATTACTGGCTGTATGTTTGAGAAGCGGGTTATCCCAAGGTCAACCTCTTCCTAGTAGTTGAAACTCAATCCTATTACTTGTCAAGTTGGCTTATGCCGGCTTTCATCTCTCAAACTAATCCCACTCAAGAGAAAATACAAAAAAGAACGGTCTTGCCTGAAGGGAGAGCCTTCACAAGAAGACACAAAGCCCATTGATAAATTGGCCGGATCACAAGATCTGGAGAACCATTCCATCTCAAATGCTGCAGAGTCTAATTTGGCCTCGGTGGTGGATTTGGTTCCTACTGTTGAATCAAGTGATTTAATACCCATCAACAGAATTGGCGCTAAAGGAGGGCCTAAAAGTGAATGGTTGAATACATAAGTTACGTAGCATTTCGAACAAACTACAGATTCGTAATGGCCCACATGCATGGCTAGTCATCCAATAGACAACCCACGCTTACTGAGTACTTCTAAATCGGGTAACTCACCTAAGTCCGAGGAAGAACCTTTTCACCCTGAAATACCTTACGCCCTCCCTCACGAGGAATTGAATCAATTAAGGAGAATCACCAGAGCCTACGCTTGACAAATCGGCTCATTTTCCTCAACTCCCATCCTCCCTCGGAGAAAACAACAAAGTCAACCAGTGGTTATCACTCCCGATGAAGACTTAATAGATTTCGCGATCACTGAAATCCAAGAACCTCTTGATCTAATACCCGAGATGCCAGTCATCGACATCTTCGAGCCTGACAAATTTTCGAAAGAAGAAGATCTTAACTCTGACTCTGAAGATATGGAAGGGAAGAATGGTTGGGAGGAGTAAAGATAAGTTCCACTTCAAGACAACCAACCTTGGTTGGATGGAGATGATGTGGCCGTCCCTGGACGAGTACACAATCTTTCGCGGCACCCGAAAAAACTGCTTCCCAAGTATGACCCTGAAACTTCAGGTTTACCCGAGGATCATATCAAGAAATTCATACTTGTGATCAGGCTTATGAACGTTCAACATGAATATGTAGTCTGCAGAATTTTTCCCTACATGTTCGAAAATTCATCGTCCATGTGGTATTTTAATTTTCTGGTAGGATCTATAACCAACTCGACTAAGTTCCAAAAGGATTTTCTAGATAAGTTTACGGAAGAGACTACTACAGGAACCCTGATGGCTGAGTTGTTCCCAGCCACCTTGACCCCAAAATATAGGGTCAAATATTTCAATCAAAGTTTCACGACCATCTTAAACAAATTCCAGCCCGCGGCGAAACCAACTCAAGAGTTGCAAATCGAGGTTTATGCCAACATGCTCCTGGCCTCTATTTCCATGTTCATAAAAAGAGCCGCAAAGAAAACCCTTGCAGAGAATGTTGAAGAGGCAAAGATAGTATAATTCCAGATGAAATTATGTAAAGAAGGCCAAGCCTCTCTTGTGAGAAAAGAAAGCCAACCCCCTCCTAGGAGAGGACTCCTTTTGACTAGACCGTCGGAAAAACTGGCTGAGCAAGCTCCCGACTAAGGTAATGGAGATATAGAAGACCTGAAGTGCATGGTCAAGAAACTATCAAATGAAATTATAGACATGAAAAGAAGCACAGGGGAAGGAAACCAAGGCCAAAATCCCTATAATCCTTTCTTTAAAAGAAACTAGCCTTTCAAAGCAATTGAAACTCCCCTAGCCAACCTAAACATCGACCTAGGGAATGTTGCATCTGATTCATTCTGCACCTATCACCAGGAGAACCACTCTAAAAGAGAATTCCCTCAATGGTTCCATGCCATGAATTTAATGGCCAATCGTTTTCTGGATGAAGTCTCACGGACCGAACAGTCAAGCAATTCGGCCATGAATATTGTTGATTAGGAAGAAGCTGACCCACCGCAAGACACAACCACGTTGATATGGGATCCTGACGTGATCACATCTTCAGATGATTTGTTTGAGTCTCAAGAACAACCCACAAAAGTATCGGTAGCACAGATGCATAGTAAAGGTCAAACCGGCTCAAAACATACTGACGCCACCCATCCCTTGCAAAGTAAGTTAACTCCCGATCGCCCAAAAATACATTTCTCTCTCGGCGAATATCCTATAAGAATCCATACCAAGGAATTTCATAAACTGGATTATAACGTAGTCGAATATTTGAAAAGGCTGAAGGCTAATATATTAGTTATGGATATATGTAGGATCCCTCAACATAAAGGCTTTCTGTTGCAAGCTCTGAGCTTAGTAGAAGACCCGACTACAGGAAATGGTCCGAAGAAGGATCTATCCTCAATAGATTTGGAAATAAATCCAACCATAAATGCCTACTCAGAAGGTAGGAAGGAGAGGCCTTTTTACCACCTTTCCTTTTAACATTCGAAGTTTTTAACATGAACCTTCACAATTGTTTGGTAGATTCGGGGGCATCCTCTAATGTAATGCCCTTGGCCGTTTGTAATAAACTAGGTGTTGTCCCTCTCAAAAGTGATAAGCATGTCATACAACTAGACATAACCCAAATCAAGGTTATGGGAGAACTCAAATATGTAATGATCAGGATAACGACACATCCTCATTTCGTGGAAATAATTGACATCATCGTAGTAGATATCCCAGAGGCATATGGACTATTGCTGAGTTGTGACTGGTCCAAGAAGCTGAATGGATATTTTAGTACAGATTGGGAACACCTTTGGTTACCACTAAAATGATACAAGAACATGATCATAATCGATAGAGAAAGATATCTGAAGCATACGATCACCGACCTAGAAACCCCGAATGAACCTGCGCCTACCGATTTCCCGGTATTAAGAAATTACTCTTGTGATTCCCACTTCGGGGATTTTGCTCCTCTACTATCCATTGTTCCTCTTACCCAAAATTCTGAAATAATATTTCAAGAGGAACTGCCGATGCCGATAGAGAACTCTCTCTTTTGCCAAAATCCTACAATTGAGCTTACGGGTCGAGAGATCAATAAGCAAGAAATCGATATAGAATGAAGAAAGGGTGATTACCTTTCACAGATTTGGACCCTCTTCTTTGATGGATCCAAATCCCAAGAAGGGTCAGGGACAGGGTGCATCCTTATCAATCCCAAAGGAAAACATTATTTCATATCATGTAGGCTAGAATTCGAATGTACCAACAACACTGCCGAGTATGAAGCTCTAGTACAAGGATTAAAGAAAGCCATAGATCTGGGTGTCAAGTAATTGAAGGTTTTTGGGGATTATGATATCATTGTTAGACAAGTGAGGAACACTATTCATTGTAATTCACCTCATCTTAAGAACTACCAGCAGGAGGTGCATAGGCTAATAGAGCGCTTTGACGCTTTCAATATTATTGCGATCCCGAGAGAAAAGAACATTCTTGCCGACTCCTTGGTCACAGCCGCTTCCCGACTGTCGCCTTTAGAAGATTATGAAGCCTCCCGATTCACTGTAGAGCTGCTCTACAAACCATCGGTGCCTAACAAAATTTCTAATTGGAATTTATTTGAAGATGACGAGAAAATCATAAACTTTTTGACAAACCAAGACAATTTCAATTATCTAGCAATAGACGATGAATATTTCTAGGAGCAATCAACTGAAACTGATCCTCAAGTAGAATAAGATATCATAAAACTGAAGGCTCACACAATCCCAAAGGGGATATCTTATCTAGAGAGTCTGTTTGATCTAAAGGATCATTTTAAAGGACCCATAAACGCGAAGACTTGTATCTCTTGCCCCCTCCATGAAATTGTGAATCTTGGGACTCCAGAGAACCCGAAGAATGTTAATATCGACAAAACCATGTCTAAGGAAGAGAGGAAAGCCTACCTCAAATTATTCAGACAATACCAGGATGTTTTCTCATGGTCCTACAGGGATTTGAAAATGTACAATACCCTCATTATTCAACGCAACATCTCGTTGAAACCCGAAATGAAACCTTTCCACCAAAAGCTTCGGAAGTATCACCCGTCCCTAGAACCTCTTATGTATCAATAATTAAGAAAGTTTCTAGATATGAGGATAATTTTTCAGGTTAGACATTCTTCCTGGGTGGAAAATATCGTTCCAGTGAGGAAAAAGTCGGGAGAGATCCGACTATGCATAGATTTTCAGAACCTCAATAGAGCTTCAGAGAAGGACAATTATCCATTCCTGCCGATGGAGAAACTCCTATAGACTGTGTCAGGCTCAGAGATTTTTTCCCTACTAGAAGGTTTCTTAGGCTACAACCAAGTGTTGGTTTCAGAGGAAGACCGTTTGAAAACCACCTTCTGAACCAAATGGGGAACCTTCGCTTATAAACGCATGCCTTTTGGGTTAATCAATGTAGGAGCAACCTTCCAAAGAGCCATGGACATGGATTTTCGGGGACTTATCAATACGTGTGTGGTGGTGTATATATATGATGTAATAGTATATTTGAAAAATAGGGAACATGACATCCAACACCTAACCCATATTTTTGAAAGATGCAGGAAGTACGATATATCGTTAAATCCTAAGAAAACTATTTTTGATGTCGAGGAAGGTTAGTTGTTAGGTCATATTATATCCCGAGTAGGGATTCACATAGATCCAAAAAGGATTAAGGCCATAGCCCAACTCCCGCTACCCCATAACAAGAAAGCTATGCAATCCTTTTTCGAGCAAATCAATTTTGTGGGGAAATTCACTCCCGATTTCCCCGAAATTATCAAACCTTTACAAAATATGATTCGCAAAGATGTCGAATTTAAGTGGTATGATGAGAAAAAAAACTCTTTTAATGATATCAAATCCACCATATCCCGGGCTCCAGTGTTGCGAAGTCCCAATTTTGACAGAGATTTTGTCCTTTACACTTTCGCCTCCGACCAATCGCTAGTGGCGGTTTAACCCAGAAGGACGATGGCAACAACGAAGTCCTAGTGTCCTTTATGATTAATAATATTCAAGGAGCTGAGCTCAATTATCCCGCCATAGACAAACAAGCCTACGCGGTCTATAAAGCAGTAAAACATTTCAGGTCCTACATCCTCAATAATCAGACTAAGGTGATTATGCCACACCCTGCGGTCCGGTCCTTGTTTACCCAAAAATAGATAGGGGAAAGAAGGGGGAACTGGATGGTAGTAGTCCAAGAATTTGACCTAGATATAAAACCTGCCAAGCTAGTAAAAGGAGAAGGTTTGTGCAAGCTCGCAGCCGAAGCGTAGGATCAAGCGAATGAAAATTCCGGGTGGGAAAATGAAATTATGCTATGGTGCAATGAAGTAGCATACATCTCCCCAAGACAAGACTCCTGGTACAAGGATTTACCTTATATTTTTCATCACAGAGCTTGTCCCGAGAACCTCAACCCTAGGGAAAGGAGAGACCTGAGATTGAAATCTGCACAGTATCGCCTTATAAATTCGGTGCTCTTATGGATCAATTATGATGGGGTACTATTGATATGTCTTGAACGAGAAGACGTGGATAAGGTGATGAAGGAACTCCATGATGGCCCCGCCAGAGGACACTTTGCAGGGAACACTACCGCCCATAAGATTCTGAGAGCCAGATATTACTAGCCCACCATGTTTAAAGATTCTCATACTCATGCTAGGAACTGTAAGACTTGCCAAATAAGTGACGAAAGGAGAAAAGTGCAGCAATCCCACTTCAACCCGTGACTATCTCCAGGCCTTTTGAGAAGTGGGGGTTGGATATCATAGGAGAAATTAATCCTAGTTCTTCGAAACTCCATAAGTACATTCTTACTGGTACCGACTATTTCATGAGATGGGTAGAGGCCATTCCTCTGACTCATGTAAACGAGAAGGTAGTAATCCAATTTATAGAACAAGAGTTGATCACAAGGTTTGGTGTCCCCTCCATTCTGGTCTTTGATAATTAAGCTTAATTTTCTTCTACCCTGTTAATAGAGTTTTCTCTAGACAAAGGGATCATGATCAAGTACTCTACAAATTACTACCCTCAGGGAAACAGTGTGGCAGAGTCAACTAATAAGAACCTGGTAAGAATATTGGAGAAGATAGTTACAGACAACCAAAGAAACTAGCACAACCAACTCCATAACGCTCTATGGGCCGATAGAGTCACACCTAAGGAAGCTGTTGGGGATTCTCCATACTTTCTGGTCTACGGACAAGAAGCCATTCTCCAAAACGATCTTTATCTACCATCCCTCCAATTGGCCCAATATTCCAATGAGGAACCCTCATCGACCATGCAATAGAGGATCAACACTCTGCTCATGCTAGAAGAACAGAGAGAAAAGGCTAGGTCGAAATTCCTATCTCATCAACAGATAGTGAAACGATAGTTTGATAAGAATAAGGCTAAAGAAAAGAACTTTGAGGTGGGAGACTTAGTGTTGAAGTGGGACAAAGAAAATGAACCAAAGGGAAAACATTCTAAGTTTCAAAGCCTGTGGCTTGGACCTTTCCAAGTGGCCAAGAAAATTGGGGCAGGTACCTATCGATTGCAGAATCCGAGAGGAGAACCTGATGCCCTCCTAGTGAATGGCCAAGCCCTAAAACGATACTTTCATTAATATATATATATATATA
>WSFP011433703.1:0-21345 GCA_009831015.1 Picea engelmannii
ATATCTTGTAACTATTTTACCCCTTTTCCTTATTTAAGGACTAACCCACACTCTCGTGTTGCAACCACTTTACCCTTAATTAAATTATTGTTGAAACTGATTTACCCATAATGAATGACCTATAACTACTTGTTGACTTGTTGACCTTCTAGGGGCTTCTAGATCATTCTTCGAGGTCCTCCAACTTTACAACGCCATAACTCCTCAACCGTGAGGAACCACATGGCATTCCACCTTTCATCGGAAACATCATGATGTGTACTATCCATTTATGATAGTATTACTTGAAAATACATTGAACTTCATGTCTTTATTCCTCTATCAACTATGGGTTCCATGACCATACCGTCACGACTACCGAAATTTTCTACTAGACTTGCTTCAAGGGTTTTCATCAATGACAACCAACTAAAACTTTCAACAAGAACTTCAAAGGTGAAGAAATGAAGGTGCATGTAAGATAAAGAGTGCCAACACATGAATAAAGTTATGCACTATGTGCATATTGATTCTAGAGGTATGTAACCATACTTATGGGGAAGACATTACATAAATCTAAGAGCATTTATGAATTGGATCAAGTTCATGAATAACTGAAGGATATTGGAAAAGGGTACCACTAGGTGGATTCCAAGTTATTCGAATCTATTACAATAGTCAAGGACTATGACAAAATTGAAATGGATTTTCCATTGGTGCACACCCCCATTCTATCCCTCAGGGATGCACAAACTCCTAGTCTAGGATCGTTCCAATCAAGGAGTTAGATCGAATCTTTGGGCCTATGATAGACCCCAAACAAATTTACATAGACCCTCTCTCCCTAAGGAACAAGTTTTATGTAATCTGCGACCTCCTGCTAATCCCCTGTTCAAATCTCAAAGCCAATTGGTGCTAGCTTCTTTCCTCTAGTCAGTTTCTCTATGCATCCTCATTCTATGAACCGAGGCTTAATCTCCTAGGTGATTCAAACTCCAGACTTTGGTCGTTTCAAATGCAGTTTCTGCCAAACTTTTTGAACCCCAAACTGTGAACATAACTGGTGCGAGGATCAAATATCCTCTCTAATTTTGAGCTCCAACGCTTCTAGTAATTCTCACAACACTGCACCCAATTTCTTCTCAAGTACTTCCCCTCCAAAACACGTAGATCTCTGCCACGCATCCTTCTAGATCCAACAGTCCAGATCTTCTCCACCCTTCCTGACTTCGTGTAGATTGCACCTTTATCCATGTTGATTCTTATGAAGTTCCTTCTCATGAAATCTCAGATCTGCTACCAACTGTCTCCTGACAATCAAGGATCGGGGTCTAATCCGATATTTAGAGCTTTGAAAATTTTAGCTTCTACTCCACATAGATATTTCAGAGCTCTACCTCTTGGACCCTTCGATCTACTGCCACCTATCTCTCTAGAAGATGGATGGTCCCTTTCTTCGGTGGGACTTCAGGACTTCACAAGTCACCCCTCCTTTGGATCCAACGCTTGTTGATCCATGTGCTTGCATCTAACATATGAGATATGTTCTCCTCCTGTGCACTCTTTTGGGTGTATGGACGTGGAATCCAACAGTCCAAATATCTTTCTCTATAATCGATCTGATGGGTTTTGTTTCTCCTCCTCCTAAGCATGCACTTTCTCTCAAAATTTGGGAAATTTCTAAGTGTTCAAAGGTTTTGGTACTTGAATCATCTCTTGCGAGCTCGATTATTTTGAGTCTCGAATTCTACTTTTCCTCCTGATCTTTGAAACTTTAACCAAGTTCACACCTGCATGCTCTCCTTGTGCTTGGCAAAGTATTTGAAATTACTCCTTTCAACACTTGTCTAAGTGTTGGCCTGGTGCACTCCTTGCACAGGTCTTCCTCCAGAGTATTCAACAACTCTGTTTCAGCTTGAGCTTTGAGTGATCGGACCTCAAAGTTATTTGTCCCTTTATTCCTCGAAGGGATATATGTGCCCTCTTGGAAACGTCTCCTCAAGCACTCCTTGCTAATATTATAGAGTGTTTAGTAACTCAGTGAGTGTCTTCTCCTTGAAACTCCTTTTTTTAGAACTCAAACAAAGTTCACCTGTGCACTCCTTGCACCGGCTCAATGCCTTCCTGGCAGAGCTCTATAGAATATTCAGTGATTCTGTTTCTTTGTGCCTCCTCTACACAGTCTCTCCTCCAAGGTGTTCAATAACCTTGAGGCTCCTCTATGAGATTGTGAATGATTCTAGTCTGACCTCCTAGCATGTTCTCCTCTAAACTTGAAGAAGAGTTTAGATACACACTCCTTGTGTTGGATCACAGATTTCTCAACACTCTGTCATGCACTCCTTGCATTTATCCTAAAGAACCCAGAGATAAATCAACAACTTTCAAACATATAAAGGAATCTATCTTCACCCTGCAAATGGAAATCTAACTCATATATCTACAAAATAAACTCACAAACACACATAGATGACATTCACAAGCATTCACCACACAGGAATTGGTAAACAAAGAAGTTTTTTTCTTTTTATTAATATCATAATACTAATTACAATGATTGAGCTTGAACTGCAACATAGTCTCGACTCTTCTCTCCTCTCTTGATATTTCTACTCGCTCATCTCTTCTACATGTTATATCTCTAATGAATTTTGATACAAATATATTTTACAAAAGAGGGGCTCCTCGAGCTCTCCCTCCAACTCACCTACTCTCATTAATTACATTGAATTACATTTAATGACCATATAGTTCGAATCAGATCTAGATCCCATTAGCCTGTCATCCATTAAAGGCGACCTTATTTCCTACCTGAACAAAGTCATCGACTTGGCTCTTCCAGCCTTACAACATTTAATTGCATTTAATTTTACATTTGAAATTTAAAAATAAGGGGAAAATGAGAGGGTTGACGCCTCTTCCCTCCTTGAATGTGATTTGATGTGATGGAATCTTGGCATGTTTTTGAGGTGGAGTGATGCTCCTGCATCATACTCCACTACTGGGAAAATCATGAGCTCCTCCTCATGAGCTCTTGTGTCCCAGTGTTGAAATCCTCCTGGATCCCAAAATCTCCTTTGGAGTTGTCCTCTTACTCCTCTTCTTTCCTATTGTTGTTGTTGCTTCCTTGCTTCTCATGCATGCTTCCTTCTGTTCAACTTCCCCTTGCTGAATGATTCTACTTCTAACCTCTCCATCAACTTTCTTATCTCTTATATCACCTTGTCTAGTTTCTCTGCTGGCCGGTTCTCCTTATGCAGTCTTCTCTGTTGCACTCCCTCCTTATCAATGAGTAGATCATCCTGATCCTCCATGTTGTTTTCCTCTTCCGTGCCATTATCTTTCCACCCTACTATAGAATCTAGTTTTGAAGTATCAGCACTGAGCTACTGCTCAGCTTCCTCCTCTGACTGATTGACTTCTGTCAGCTCCTCTGCTGGTACATATCCAACTTCCTCAAGCTTTTCCCCAGGAAGGTATGCTCCTTTACCTGTCTCCAACTTAGCTTGTTGGATTTGTAGGATTTTCATTACTACCCTTCTCTTCAGGAATTTGAGTTCCTCACACAGATCAACAAAGTCTATGATGTCTTCTTCCTCTTCTGTTGTAGAATCCAGTGCTTCATTCATCTCCTATTAAACTTTCTAGATGAAATTTTTGAACCATTTATCTGAATGCTCATATTCTTCTCCTACGTGGGAATACTTTAGTATCTTCTCCATTTCCTCCCTTATGACAGTCTACGCCGACTGTCCTTCTGTTGTTTCACCTACAACACTTATGCTAGCCTCTACTTGGTTAGTTGGTAGGAATATCTCAATTCCCCCAATCACTAGAACACACCTTTGATCCTCCTCCTTCAACACACCTTGCTGATATGAACTCTCAGCTGAGTTCATCTCTTCTCCCTTTTCCACCTAGAAATATGATATTTATCCTTTAATCTACTGGTAGTCTATAAGATCAATGGATCTCAAATCATTGCCCACACGACAATTTAAATTTCCATTACTCCCCTCATATAATTTCATGACATCCTATGATCTCATCTCATTGCCCACCTGGAAATTTGAAAATTCATCTCTGCTCTCCTGGCAGTTTATGAGACCTTTAACTGATCTCCCTTCCTCATCACTGAGGTTTCTCCAAACTTTTGGTTCACAGATGTAAACTATCTCTTGTTCTGTGTCACTGGGGTTTTCAACATGCCTCACCCACCTCCTTACTACATGTTGCATCTTTTTGGAAAACATCTTTTGAATAGACTATTTGTTCCTTCCTGTTCAAAGGCCATTCGTACCTCCAATGTACCTTTTCCTCCTGCTGCATCTTCAATGCTAGCCTTTCCATCTCTTCTCTTATATCACTGAGCTCCTTGTTAATTTATGATTTACTTTTCTGTTGGCGGTCTTTTCCTTGACCACACTTATGGCCATTGGTATCCATTTTCCTTCTCCTCTTTCAACCCTCCTGGCTACCTACCATTTGATCCATGCCTTGCAACAATATTCACAGAGCATCTCACTTTGTTTCCTCCTTCACCTGCTATCTACAGGAGAAATTAAGCTCTTGATACCATTTGATGTTATCAGACTATTTCATTTTCACTTTCTCACCTTTGCCTATGATCTGCAGACAAAATCAATCTCTGATACCACTTGACACACACCCCCATTATCTCCCTCGAGGCTGCATGACCTCCTGGTCTAGGATCATTCCAATCAAGGAGTCATATTGACTCTTTTGGCCTCTGCTAGACTCCAAACCAATTTACATAGGCCTTCTCTCCCTAAGGCATAGGTTTTATGTAACCCATGGGCTCCTTTTAAGCCCCTATTCAAATCTCAATTCCAATGGGTGCTAGCTTATTTCTACTAGTCCCTCTCTCCATGCGACCTCGAGCTATGACCTGAGGCTTAATCTCCTAGGCACTCCAGACTTCGAGCTTCAACTGTTTCAACTGCAATCATCACCAAAGTTTTTGAACCACAAACCACGAACATAAACGATGTGAGGATCAATGGTCCTCTCTAATTTCAGGCTCCAGTGCTTCGAGTAATTCTTGCAACACTGTACCCAATTTCTTCTAGAGTACTTCTCCTCTGAAACACATGGATCTCTCCACGTGTCCTTTTGGATCCAATGGTCCAAGTCTTCTCTTCCCTTCACAACTTCATGAAGATTTCACCTTTCTCCAGACTAATTATTCTGAAGTTCCTTCCCGCGAACTCTCAGATCTAATACCACTTGTCTCCTGAAGATCAAGGATCAAGGTCTACTCTACTCTTCGGAGCTTTGACAATTTTAGCTTCTGCTCCATGCAGATCTTCTGGAGCTCTACCTTCCAGACCCTTCGATCTACTTCCACCTGTCTCTCTAGAAGATGGACAACCCCTTTCTTTGGTGGGACTTTGGGACTTCACAAGTCCTCCCTCCTCTAGATCCAACGCTTGTTGATCCACATGCTCAGATCTAACAATTGAGATCTGTTCTCCTCCTACACGTTCTTTTGGGTGTCTCGACGTGGAATCCAATAGTCCAGATCTCTTTCTCTGCAGTTGATCTGATGGTTTTTGTTGCTCCTCCTCTTGATCTTGCACTTTCTCTCGAAATTTGGGAAAATTTATAAGTGTTCAAAGGTTTTGGTCCTTGAACCTTCTCCTGCGAGCTCAACTATTTTGAGTCTCGACTTTTGATTTTCCTCTTGATATTTGCAACTTGAACCAATTTCACACCTCCACGCTCTCCTTGCACTCAATGAATTATTTCAAATGACTCCTTTCAACAATTGTCTAAGTGTTGGCCTGGTGCACTTCTTGCACATGTCTTCCTCCAGAGTATTCAACAGCTCTGTTTCACCTTGAGCTTCGACTGCTCAGACCTCAAAGGTATATGTCCCTTTGTTCCTCGAAGGGACATATGTTCCCTCTTGGAAACTTCTGCTTAGGCACTCATTGATGAGCTTAAAGAGTATTTAGTAACTCTTTGAGTGTATTCTCCTTGACACTCCTCTTTTCAGAAATCAAACAGAAATCACCTCTGCATTCCTTGCATCTGCTCAATGTCATCATGGCATAACTCTATAGAATATTCAGTGATTTTGTTTCTTTGTGTCTCCTCTACACAGTCTCTACTCCAAGGTGTTCAAAAAAATTGAGGATTCTCTCTGAGATTGTGAAATATTCTGGTGTGCCCTCCTAGAATGTTCTCCTCTGAACTTGAAGCATATTTTAGATACACGCTCCTTGTGTTGGCTCATAGAGTTATCAAAACTCTGTCATGCACTCCATGTGTTTATCCTAAAGAACCCAGAGATAACTCAACAACTCTCAAACATATAGAGGAATCTATCTTCACCCTGCATATGGAAATCTAACTCATACATCTACAACAAAAAATCACAAACACACATATATGACATTCACAAGAATTCACCACATGGGAATTGGTAAAAAAATAAGTTTGTTTCTTTGTATTAATATTAAAATACTAATTACAATGCTTGAGATCGAACTGCAATAGATTCTTGTCTCTTCTCTCCTCTCTTGATATCTCTACTCTCTCATCTCTTCTACATGCTATCTCTCTAATGAATTTTGATACAAAGATATTTTACAAAAGAGGGGCTCCTCGATCTCTCCCTCGAACTCAACTACTCTCATTAATTAGATTGAATTACTTTCAATGGACATATATTCCGAATCAAATCTAGATCCCATCAGCCTGTCACCCATTAAAGGCGACCTTATCTCCTGCATGCAAAAAGTCATCGACTTGGATCTTCCAACCTTATAACATTTAATTGCATTTAATTTTACATTTGAAATTTAAATATGAGGGAAAAACAAGAGGGGTGGTGCCTCTCCCCTCCTTGAATACACTTTGATGTGCTGGAATGATGGTGTGTTGTTGAGGTGGAGCGATGCTCCTGCATCATACTCCACTTCTAGGAAAATCATGAGATCCTACTCATGAGCTCCTCTCTCCTAGTGTTGAAATCCTCCTGGATCCCAAACTCTCCTTTGGAGTTGTCCTCTTGCTCCTCTTTGTTGTTGCTTCTATTTCTAGTTCCCTGCTGCTCTTGTAGGCTTCCTTCTATCCAACTTCCCCTTGTTGAATGCTTCTACTACTTACCTCTCTATTAGCTTTTGTATCTCCTATATCACCATGTCTAGTTGCTCGGTTGGCGGGTTCTCCTTATGAAGTATTATCTACTTCACTCCCTCCTTATGAATGGGTAAATCATCTTGATCCCCCATGTTCTTCTCCTATTCTGTTGAATTATCTTTCCACCCTATTATAGACTCTAGTTCTGCAGTCTCAACATTGAACTGTTGCTCAGCTTCCTCCTCTAACTGATTGAATTCTATCATCTCCTTTAATAGTACATCTTCAGCTTCCTCCAGCATTTTCCCAGGATGGTATGCTCCTTCACCTGTCTCCAACTTAGCTTGTTGGGTTTGTAGGCTTTGCACTACTACCCTTCTCTCTATGGATTCAAGTTCCTCACACAGATCAACAAATTCTATGATGTTTGCCTCCTCTTTTGTTGTAGACTCCAGTGTTGCATTCATGTCCTATTCAAATTCTTGGGTGAAATTTTTGAGCCATTTCTCTAAATTCTCATCTTCCTATCCTACGTGGGAATAATTAAATATCTTCTCCATTTCCTCCCTTATGACACTCTCCACTGGTTGTCCTTCTGTTGCTGCACCTGCAACACTTATGCTAGCCTCTACTTGGCTAGTTGGTAGGAATGTCTCAATTCCCCCAATGAACAGAACACACATCTGATCCTGCTCCATCAACACGCCTTGCTGATATGAACTCTCGGTTGATTTCATGTCTTCTCCCTTGCCCACTTGGAAATATGGGGTTTATCCTCTGCTCTACTAGAAGACTATGATATCAACTGATATCAACTCATTGCCTACCCGAAAATTTGAATTTCCATTACTTCCCCCATAGAATTTCATGACATCCTCTAATATCAGCTCATTGCCCACCTTGAAATTTGAAAATTCATCTCTACCTTCCTGGCAGTTTATGAGACCTTTAATTGATCTCCCTTCCTCATCATTGAGGTTTTTCCCAACTTTTGGGTCAGAGATGTAAGCCATCTCATGTTCTGTGTCACTAAGGTTTCCAACATGCCTTAGCCACCTCCTTAGTACCTATTGCTACTTTCTGGTCAACATCTTTTGAACATCTCGTTTTTCCTTCCTATTCAAAGGCCATTCGTACCTCCAATGTACCTTTGCCTCCTGCTGCATCTTCAATGCTAGCCTTTCCATCGCTAATCTTATCTCACTGATCTCCTTGTCAATTTGTTCTTTACTTTTCTACTGGTGATCCTTTCCTTTACCACGCTTATGGCCATTAGTAGCCATTTTCCTTCTCCGCTTTCAACCCTCATGGATGCCTACAATTTGTTGCATGCCTTGCAACGATATTTACATAGAATCACACTTTGTCTCCTCCTTCACCTGTTGTCTATAGAAGAAATTAATCTTCTGATACCATTTGATGTTATCAGACTATCTCATTTTCACCTTCTCACCTTTTCCTATGATCTGTAGACAAAATCAAGCTCTGATACCACTTGGCGCACACCCCCATTCTCTCCCTCATGTCTACACGACCTCCTAGTATAGGATCATTCCAATCAAGGAATCGAATTGACTCTTTAGGCCTCTGATAGACCCCAAACCAATTTACACAAGCCCTCTCTACCTAAGTCATAGGTTTTATGTAACCTGTGGGCTCCTGCTAAGACCATGTTCAAATATCAACACCAACGGGTGCTAGCTTCTTTCCACTAGTCCCTCTCCCCATGCGACCTTGGGCCATGAACCGAGGCTTAATCTCCTAGGTGCTCCAGACTTTGGGCTTCGTTCGTTTCAACTGTAGCCACTGCCAAACTCTCTGAACCCATAACCGTGAACATAATCGGCATGAGGATCAACAATCCTCTCTAATTTCAAGCTCAAGCACTTCAGATAATTGTCGCAACAATGCACTCAGTTTCTTCCGTAGTACTTCTCCTCTGAAATAGACAAATCTCTGCCACACGTCCTTCTGGATCCAACAATCTAGATCTTCTCCTCCATTCGTGACTTCACGAAGATTGCACCTTTCTCCACGTTGATTCTTCCGAAGTTCCTTCCTGCGAACTCTCAAATCTACTTCCACCTATCTGCTGTTGATTAAGGATCAGGGCATACTCTGCTCTTCGGAGCTTCTAAATTTTCAATTTCTTCTCCACGTAGATATTCCATAGATATACCTCCCAGACCCTTCGATCTACTGCCACTTGTCTCTCTAGAAGATGGATGACCCCTTTCTTCGGTGGGACTTAGAGACTTTGCATGTCCTCCCTCCTCCGGATCAAATGCTTGTTGATCCATGCACTCAGATCTAACGACTACAATCTGTTATCCTCCTACACACTCTTATGGGTGTTTGGACTTGGAATCCAACGGTCGAGATCTCTTTCTCTGCAGCTGATCTGATGGTTGTTGTTTCTGCTCCTCCTGAGCTTTCACTTTCTCTCAAAATTTGGGAAAATTTCTAAGTGTTCAAAGGTTTTGGTCCTTGAACGTTCTCCTACGAGATCGACTACTTTGAGTCTCAACTTGTCATTTTCCTCCTGATCTTTGAAACTTGAACTAAGTTCACACCTCCCCACTCTCATTGCGCTCGATGAAGTATTTGAAATGACTCATTTCAACACTTGTCTAAGTGTTGGCCTAGAGCACTCATTGCACAGGTATTCCTCCAGAGTATGCAACATCTCTATTTCACCTTGAGCTTTGACTCCTCGGAACTCAAAGGTCTTTGTCCCTTTGATCCTCGAAGGGATATCTGTGCCCTCTTGGAAACTTCTGCTCAAGCACTCCTTGCTGAGCTTACAAAGTTCACCTGTGCACTCCTTACACCTGCTCAATGCCCTCTTGGTAGAGCTCTACAAAATCTTCAACGATTATATTTCTCTGTGCCTCCTCTAAACACTCTCTCCTCCAAGATGTTTAGAAACCTTCAATCTCCTCTATAAGATTGTGAACTATTCTGGTGTGCCCTCCTAGCACATTCTCCTCTGAAATTGAAGCAAAGTTCAGATACGTACTCCTTGCATTGGCTCACAGAGTTCTCTGCACTTTGTCATGCACTCCTTGCATTTAGCTTAAAGAACCCAAAGATAACTCAAAATCTCTCAAACATATAGTGGAATCTATCTTCACCCTTCAGATGGAAATCTAACTCATACATCTACAACATAAACTCACAAACACACATAGATGACATTCACAAGCATTCACCACATGGGAATTGGTAAACAAAGAAGTTTGTTCTTTTGTATTAATATCAGAATACTAATTACAATTCTTGAGTTCAGACTACAATAGAGTCTGGAATGTTCTCTCCTCTCTTGATGTCTCTACTCACTCATCTCTTCTACATGCTAGCTCTCTAATGAATATTTATACAAATATCTTTTACAAAAGAGGGGCTCCTCGAGCTCTCCCTCCAATTCACCTACGCTCATTAATTACATTGAATTACATTGAATTACATTCAATGGCCATCTAGTCCAAATCATATCTAGATCCCATCAATCTGTCAGCCATTAAAGGCGACCTTATCTCCTTCATGCACAAAGTCATCGACTTGGATCTTTTAGCCTTACAACATTTAATTGCATTTAATTTTACATTTGAAATTTTAAAATGAGGGGAAAATGAGAGGGTTGAGGCCTCTCCCCTCCTTGAATGTGCTTTGTTGTGCTAGAATGTTGGGACATTTATGAGGTGGAGTGATTCTCCTACATCATCCATACTATAGATAATGTTGAGTGCATTCCAAATGTGTTGAGGACATTACCAAGGTAGAATGGGATGACAAGTCAAAGAGATACAAACATGGAGGTGATTTCCCGTAGGGACATCAATAAGAATCACAAAGAAGAAAATGATTCTATTCTTGTTGTGGAATGAAAAAGGAATAAAATGTGAGTAGAACCCATCTCAAGTTAAAAAAGACCCAGTAGTGATATTCCAAGTGGTTGGAAGTATCATTGGAATTTATGATGGCAATTAAAATCAATCAATTCTAACTACTACTATAATAATTCTATGAAGGTGGAAAAGAAAACATATGTACATCATTATGGTATGCTGGGAATTGACTATGCAATTCATGGTTGAGGTTCTGTCGCTAAGAAAAGAGATGGGAAAGTGCAAGATACTACAAGTGCTAAAGTTAATAAGAAATCATGAATGATTATGTAATTGGATCATATATGTGTTGGATCAAAGGGATCCAAAAAATGATGAATGCTGAAAATTAATATCAACATAGTATTTGGCTAGAAAAGAAAAGGTATCCAAGAGTGGATTCACTTGAAAAGTGCTCAGGGAAGAAATAATTGTGTGCATTGATTACAGTGAGAGCACGAAAAGGATGTAGGAATTTAGGGAAATTGAGGATAGCTAGGAACAATGAATAGAAGGATGCAAGTGTTGCTAATGATGTTGTTGCATATGGAAGGAACCAACAAAAATGAAAAATGTTGATTATAAGACTAGTAAAGGAGGCATGAGAGCTCTTGTTATTACCAGATAATCATGTAGAATCAATTTTGTTTAATGAGAACTATGCAGGTATGAATTCTATGTATTCATGTTGCATAATTTATAAAGGTAAATAGGTAAGAATTTCTCCAGCTAAAGTTATTTTATAAAATGGAATTAATGTATAATTAGAATGGATCAATGGAAATGATACACCACTCTGTGTGGTAAAGGTTGACGGCCTGTGATAATTATAAAAGTTGTTTAGCTTTTGAATGCATACCAACGACATAGTAGCATGTCATGTTATATTGGTTATGAAGTAATAACCAAAGCAATAAAAGGGTATGACCCTGTTATAGGAATGAATGCCAATAAATATAGTCATGTCTGAGGCCATGAAATGGTTGGATATGAAAAGGATTTAATGCCACACAAGTATCCAAGGAAAATTCCTACTTATAGATAATGTTTGGACTACAACCTTTTTTCTAACACTAAAGAGCACCATAAAATTATGTTCTTGGTATGTTGTTTTCGTCGAAAAGAAAGGCATCCAAATGATTGAGAAAGCAAAGGGAAGTGTATGGATGATGTGTCGAGGAATTGGCTATACCTTCCAATTTACCATGATGAGATGCATGACTTAGAAAAAGGGCATTTTGAAGCCAATGCAAGGGTGCATTGAATATATATGCATGAATAATTTCACTCATGCATAGTGTCTAAGTGGTAGATTTCCACTCATGCATGATAGCATTGTTTATGCTTGAGTTCATTTGTTGAATGCATTTCGATGAATATATGCATATAATATATTTAATGTAAATGATTATGCTAGCATCTTAAATGTTGCAATTATTATTGACTCATAGAGTTGAGAGAATTTCAAGAGTTGTTAGATATTACAACAAGAGAGTTGCAAGTGAAGTAGTCACATGAGCATTGACTACAGGAAATTTCCGTTCAAGAAAATAGAGTAATAAAAATAATGATGTTGAAAGAATGAAAAGCCTAATGGTTGAAAATTCCTATACATATAATGATAATTTCATTCTATTTAATAAATGGTTTGATATCTATGGTTGAATTGTTAAGTGTAGAGTATAATTATGAAATCACTCTGTGAGTCTTTGTAAATATTACAATAGAATTATATGGTACATGAAATACAAATCATCTATTTCCCTAAATGCAAGATGAAAATATTGCATGAAAAGTGGTCTCGAGTAGGAAACTTTTGCAAGCAATAAAAAATATTGATGCTTATTGTTACAACAATTAGGAAAATATGAGATGGAATTCCATATTTTGGAAAAATCTGAATTTTCTTATGAAACAAAAAACATTGAATTTATAAATAAAATTATTATGATATTGTCTCATGTTGACTATATGTGTGTGATACAGATGAGATGATGGTATTGAAGCTGAAATTCCTGGGAAGAATGGCTACTGTTGGGACATTGGAGCCTTAAATTGTAGATCCATAGTGGGGGTCTGGTAATGAGATAACACTCTCTTTATGTGTGAAAGACTTGTCAATATGGATCGATGAAGGACTGTGTAGAAGTGAAAGGATGCATGAGCCTAGACAGGTGAGTGAAATAAGGAATAGGTAGCTCAATGTTGGCATAGGGGAAGACCCAAGGTTCAACAATCAAGAGCGCACCAACAAAGCCCTAACTACCGACCCTTTCGGCAACACCTGTAAAGCAGATGAATTCTCACTTGAGGTAGAGGCAGGGGTGGTTGTAGGACTCAAGTGTCTGTAACCTTAGATGTGACACAAATCTATGATTATATTTCTTACAGAGTATTTAACATAGATCATTCATCAATATTCAATCCTTATTATACTTCAAAAATAACACAGAGCATTGCAACATTCACTTAGATCTAAGGTATTTCAACACTTAGCAACAATAAAATAGATCAGATCCAGTAGATCAGCACTAAGAAAATTCATACATGTCATATCTAATATTCACACACCTCTAAGAAACACAAAGCATATGAATATCTATTTAAATATATCAAATCACTTAACAAAAGAAGGGATAAACACATCAAGTCGAAGCACAAAGCGTAACACATAGATTTACGTGGTTCATCCCCATCCTGGGGCTATGCCCACCAACTCTTCTTATTTTTTAGCATCTTCAATCGGTTTCAACACAGAGCCACCAAAAACCTTCTTCGCATAGGACAAAATATTTGCACAGCTCGCTAGATCCTTCTTCCTCGCTCTACAACACAAAGCCTCCCACAACTTCTTATAACAACTTCCACTTAGGTCTGCAAGCCTCTTACAGTCATGCAAAGAGCACTTACAAAATCTATTAGCACTTAACTTACATCAGATACATCTCTATATCTTCCAATAGATGGCTAGATATCTAATTATACATTACAAGAGTGGGCCTAAGCATGGGTAAACCCACAGGACGACATGCCTTTCCCATTACATATTCCCAAAAACCCAAAAGGGACACAAAAGTGGGCCGAGATTCTGCAATCTCTGTTTTGTTTGGTGCTCCATCTTTGACAGGCTGTCAAAGTCCCAAAAATGGTCAAACATGACCAAGTATCTCCCAAAACTTGGTCAAGGGCCAACACTCAAGAATGCCACAATGAGTATAATTGCTTACTGAAGCAACTCTAAGGAATAGAGCAAATGACTTCTAGTTGAAGTATGAAGACATGAATCTGGTGCTTGAAAAGAAGAGCACCTGAAGGAGAACAAGATTCAAAATCAAACAAAATGGGATTTTTGAATAATTTTGATTGTACATTATATGTAATGCACCAAGGACAGTGCATAAATAAGGGGGAGGGGAATGCAATACCCCTAGGATGAACCCCAATTGTAAATGTACATATGTTTATAGGTTGGTGAGATAGGATATTATAAGCCAAATAATCTGAATTATTTTGAGAACAAAATGAAGGAAAATATATAACAATGAAATACAAATAAATATTACAAGAAATAGAGAGATACAATAATACCAAATTTCTATTAATGAGAGAAATGTATAGAAACTGTAAAAATACAGAGTGAATGAAATTTCTAGAATGGTGGCATCTTATATCTGAGAATAGATGTGACAACTACATTCATTCGCAAGAAGATGATGATTTTTACAATGAGGCTCCAAAGACATTTTTAACATAAATAAAATAAAAAACCCTAACCCCGAAAAATGAAATGCCAACAGGTTTGAGGGCCACGATTGGGGTAGTTGATACATTATCTTCCTGAGGGTGTAACTTTTGCATACGATCTCCATTTTGGGTGTTCTATACCTCATCAAAAAGGTATAGCTAAGAAGTAAAAATTCTGTCAAGGGTTAAAGAATATTGTTGGCAACCCTTGCCCCCCCCAAAAGTCAAAAAAATGTTGTTTAGAGCCTCAAAACAACCCCGAATGTTTAGGACCCGAAAAACTATAGAAATGTATCCTAGGTGAAAGACTGTATTTTGAACCAATGGAATAGATGGGTGGCCACCGATATCCACCTGGATCCCTTCCCCCTTAATAATAAATGGTATCTATTGTGTCAAGTTCCTAGGGAAGATTTTCCTGAATCTGAACCTTGGTGAGCTTCTTTCCTTGGGGAAGACGATGTCCTGCTTGTACCTGGAATTAGCCTATTTCTTTGGGAATGGATCTCTTCAACCAATTTAGTTGCATGATCTGCCTGAGTGTGTGAGTACTCTATTGGTGAATATGCATCAGGAAGAGTATGAAGGACTCTGTCATAACTTTTCTTGATTGGGCAATGTGGAGGTACCCTCGTAGGTGAAGTAACAATATCTATGTGCCCTTCTACAATATTGTTAATATTATTCTGTCAGATAGAAAGGTATTGTGATGAGGCTGTAGTGGTTGTAATGTCCTTATTTTCACCTTTTGATTGGATTATGAAGAGGCTAAATTTTTTTATATGAGATATTATCTTGCAACACTATTTTTTTGAGACAAAAGTCAAAACTACCTCTGGTATCCTGTAGTGTTGACCCCCCAGAGTAGTAATGACACTATGGGGTCGAGACTCATAAGAAACATGATGCTTCCACATATATGGATTTCCTAATAGAACATCACAGACTTCTAGTGGGGAAACATCACATAATACCTCATCCTTGAAGGGATTGATGTCATAGGATAAGCGACACTATTGGATGAAACAAATATCTTGACCCTGGAAAAGCCACTTGATGTTGCATGACTACTAGTGTGGTGTTGTTAAAAAATCCATTTGGTTGATGAAATATGTAGAGATGAGGTTCTTTTGGATTCCACTATCAACAATGAAATTCAATGGGGCTCCCTTCACCCACATCTGCGAATGGAAGAGGTGCTCCCCCTCCTCAAAATCCTCTAGTTCTTTTGGATGGATTGTTGTGTTCACGACAATAATAGTGGGTTATGCATCGATGATCTTTCTCCTTTTATTGTTTTTTGAATCAGATTCTGAGTCGAGGTTCAAATCATTTTCTTTGAGATTGATCATCAATAAATATTTTGAGTGACATTTGTCGATGTTCTACCAAGAGATTGCGGAGGTCACACCACTTGCTAGTGTCCTTCTTCATCTTCCCGTTACCCTTATTTTTTGTGGCTTGGATATGTTGTCTTGAGTTTGGTTTTTTTATGAGTTAGGGCCATCTTTACCATGCTTTAGCTGTTGTGTTTTTGTAGACCCGAACTCCCACTTGTTCTACTATGTACATTTCTACTTGATTTTGACAACGTATCAATAAGCATCTCCCAGTGATGAGATGTGCAGAAAATCCATTTTGGTTTGGATTTACCTGTGTTTATCCACGTGCTATTTTAGAACTAGATTTCGCTCAGACTCTTTGATACTGATATTAGTGTGTAAGGTATGGAAACTATTTGTGAACTCCAACAATGTTTGGCCCCTCTCTTGACGCAGTGTGTTCCATCTCATGTACTAGCCGTCATAGTTTTCCATCTTGGTAATGTTTTTCCTTGATGGAATCCATAAAAAAATCCCAAGTGGGTTCGGCCTAAAAAATTCCATACTCTGTGGAATTTTGGTCACAATAAGTTTCCCACCAATATTTTACATGAGGGACAATCTTAAAGAGCACAAAGGTGATAATTTATCTATTGGGAAAATTGTGGATAGAGAAATAACCTTCTAGCAGATTTAACCACTTTTCCAATGTATCTACATCTATCTGACCTTTAGACACAAAAATATCAAAATTAATGTAATGAACCCCAAAATTCTCAACCCCCCAAAAAATCACCATTATTTAATTTTTCCTTTCTTTTCTAAGATATGCTATACTATCAATTATCATTACTTATCCTTTATGCATTCCATGACTTCAACAAGTGAAAGGAATTCTAACTCAATTTAATATTTAAGGGTGGTGGTTTGTCACCCATGTGAAAGTCACTATATATATATATATCTTGGTTACCCATCATAGAGAAAGCATTCAAATTAATAAAATTCCCTAAGTATATGTATATAGCTATATACTAGGAAACTACACCATATAAGTTCGATACCACTGCAATTAAGGAAAATTATGTTATGAGGAAAACACTAAGGGAAAAATATTGTCCTACACATGTTACAGGCATAATAACGAAGACCAACACTAATAGACTCTATCCCGTCATCTCATTAATAAGAAAATTTACCCCTTTCTATAAGGAGAGAATAATTTTGTCCATCTACCACGTGATCGTGGGTGGTTGAACTGGTAGGTAAGATATGGTTAGTTCCATGCCTTAGAGTAGACTAGAACTAACACTGGTAACTAGTTTTGGTAGGATGGGGACGAGTGTTGTGGCCTAACTGGGTTGAGTTTATCGTTACAAATTCGTTTGACATTAGGGTTTTTGAATGACCAGTACGTGACTGTCAGGGTGTGGAAGAACCCCTGCGAAAAGATATTAAGTGTGACTGTCGTATGCCTCTCGGGCCCAACACTAGATTAATGAAGTCCTGTCTAGTGGTTTCCATGACACCTTCATCACATGGTTGGGTACCATCTCAGCATTAAAGCCATGGAATTCATTTACGGGGCCTTCCCAGGTCTGTTACTCATTGTCTTTTCGTCTCTGTGTTAAAATTTTCCCTTAGACTGCTCATCGTGACACCTCGCTCTAGTTTCACTGATGAAAATTTCAGCGTTCCGGTGGATTTGGGATTATTCTATTAATGGCGGATTTCAACATGATTCTTCTCAAAAGGTAAGATTCCTCTATTTATGATAAATTTAAACCCCACTTCTTGCAAGGATGGACTCTGTGTATTAAAACTCACGGTTAACAAATTGTTCGTTTGTTTAGTTCATCCTCTCTCATTTTCTTTAGGGTTATTCTATGGTATGGATGGACCGCCTGATAAGGTTTAGTTCCATCTGCGACACTTATCCTAATCAAAGTTACTTGCCCTCAGTTCTTCCAACCTACGGGTTTCAAACCTGGCTAAAGGTCCTATTGGTGTCCCTCAGAGGTTCCATCATTCGATGCGGTATCTAAATAGTTCGCGTTTATACCTCCTAGAGATCTTTGGAGACCTAGTTCCGTAATAAAGTACATACTACCTCATGTTCTCCATTGAAATTGTTTGGTTTTAGGCCTAGGGTATTTGGTCGAAGGATTTCCTTGTCCAGGGTTTGTCAGGGTTTGGGACTCAATTGTTGTCTTTTGTTAAGTCGTATCTAGGGCATGAATTTTCATTTAAGTTTTCTTTTAATTTAGGGATGCTTTGAATATGAATATTATTGGACTCATCTCATTCCATTTCTCGACATATGGGTTTGTATTGTTGTGTTTCCTCACTTATAATATTTGACTATCTGTATAATGATTTTTGCTTCTGTATTTTTTCTTCATTTTTCTCTTTTAAGTTGGATTTCAAGCTAATGATGGACCCCTTTTGACTGTGAAGGTACCCATCAGATGGTCACTGGCCTCTCCACCCCTCTCGGGATCATAGCTGACATTTCACAGGGATGCAAGGGATAAGGATTCTCGCTATAAGACCAAGTTAAGTAATCATTCTTACTCTCTTACTCTTACTTTCTAGTTATGTTACTTTTACCTAGAAATCTGATTTATACTCAGCATGTGGATTCTGATCAAAAAAATACTAATCGAAAATCTATGTTGTTTCGTCGTGCAGGGTTGGGGTGTACAAGATCCCTCGGATCCTTGAAATCTCCATACTCAAAGGTATTTGCGTTCCTCGCTTTCGATGCATGCAGGATTGTACCACTCCAAGTTATGTTCCATGAAATAATAGTTTCAGCTTAGAAATTCGTCGTTATGAGGTTTTAGATATAGTCTTATGAACTAAATTGTATTCGCCTAAGACTACTGGCTCAATTTCGATAGGCAACGTTCTACCTATCGCGACACAAGATTGTTCCTTCCTTGTGTGTTTGTACTAGATAGTAATTATAAAGTAATAAAATTTGATCATGATTCATTCCAGGCTTAGGGTGATTTGAATCTCCTATGCTTTGTTCTTAATATGTGGTTCTTGAACAACCTGTTGTGAGTTGTCTGGTTATGTGTAATGGTTTATCGAATTGTTCATTTCCTTTAGATAATCTTTGGCTATTTGCATGTAATGATAACATTCCGAAATGGTTCTAGGACTTGCACGGTTAGCTATACAATTATTTATTCATGTCTAGTGCATAAGCTTCCAATACTAAGTATGCATTATACCCTGTAATCATACTATGCCTACTATGCATAACAATTTAATGTTATTTATATGAACTAAAAAGCTACATACATCTATGTATAAATATAATTGCTAAATATTTCTAGTTCATCGTCTAGTTTTATGTAGTGAGTTAATAGGGTCTGATTTCTTCACTATTTAAATAGCTCATATAATATATCTATCGTCACAATATATGTAGCATAATTTTCAGATTTCGTATTCACTATTCGTAGTATCTTTATGGAGCTAGATAGGGATGATTTTAGGGGCCAAATTTTTCTCATGGGATAATTTTTCATGGCTTTTCCAAAAATGATATTCGCTATTTTAAAAATGATTCACCCAAATTCTATAGGATAAAATTATTTTACCTTAAAAATCGCCAAAATTTCATAAAAACTATATAAAATCCTTAGAAATTTGAATATTTTTACAAAAATATCACCAATCATTTATAGTTAGCATATGAAGGATTAGTAAGATTCGCCAAGGTTTCTACATTTTAAAATAAATGTCCATCCTTAAAATCATCCCTACAGTCAGATTAGTGGACTGTAAGGAATCTAGCATAATTTTCAATCTTCGTGCCTATACTCCAGATCTAGCTTTACATAGTTAGTTTAAGGAAAACTATAAGGCACATAACACAACTTTCAATCTTCGTATTTATTTTCCAGGATACACTTTATACAGTCATTATAATGAAAAACTATAAGGTGTATAGCATAAATTTCAATCTCCCTGTTTTATTTTCCAACATCATTTTCACACAGTCATATGCATTGGCTTATCGTGTTAGACAGACATTTGAGACATTTATAAAACCAATCACATTTTTGTACATAAAACAAGTAAGACGGTAGGAGCCTCATATTAATAACGACAAAAGTTTACAAAAAGTGTTTTTGTCCGAAGACCGAAATATAAAAAATGTGAATCACATGGCTTCATATACAATAGAGCATCAAGGGTGTTTCTCACTATAACATGTGACTTTCTGTGCTACTCTACGGAGCAGTCGACTGATGGAAGTAGACATGCCCACTGTGGCATCGATAATGCCTCATAATCTCATCTATTGTGTTATCAGGGACGTTCATTGTGAGTCCTTCCATATTTTGTTCTATGGCCTCTAGATCAACAACAACTACTCCTTCTAGAGCCCTTCTCTCCCCTTGCCTTTGGATAGGGGATGAACCTAGAGGGCGACAAGGTCCCACATCTGCATCGTTGAAGAGAACTTGATTAGTCATCAGATAAACAACATAAAAAACATTTTATATCATTAAAAATAACAAAAATACCATATAAACAAAATTTCCTTCTTACTTATGTCCCCCCACTGGGAACCTTCGGGAAGAGCTAGGTTTGGATCTCCATGGAAATATAACCTGGTGTAGGCATAATCATTGACCATGAGCATTTGAGTCCTCAACCACTCGATAAAGACATCATTATACTTGGCGATGTGACCGCCTCCATGTTAGGGCATGAGGTCTACCCACCTTGTTGACGATTAAAATCGCAACGAAGTTTTGCCTGCAAAGTGTTGCTAAAGCCTATTATTATAAAAGCTAAATAATACTAGTAGGTGGGACCCTCTTGTAGATTGGAGATCAGGTCTAGTGCTTATTTGATGTTGTGCTACTGTTCGACACTGCTTACATTGTGATATAATCTTGGTTTATTGGTGATTGAGAAGACATGTTCTGTATTTTCTGATGCTCTAGGCTCAAGTTTTATTTTACAATGGCTTATGTTATCCTTGTTATCACTGCTATATGTTATTGGGATCTATTACTAGGAGACCTTCACAACAAACATGTTAGCAATAACATATACAAGTAATTGGAAAAAGGAAAAAGGAAATATAAAAGAAAAGGCAAGAAACTAAACCATGCTATATACTATACTACATGCATCAATTTTTAATGAATTGTTGTTATCCCAGCTACTAAGTTAATAGCTATGTGATGTTTTGAGTTATATAGTTGATATGCACGGTGATTATGTTATGGCATAAGTTGATATGGATCATGCTATTGGTTTTAATGGTTGATGTT
>ML866994.1:888-21345 GCA_009831015.1 Picea engelmannii
TCATTTTTATTCAATGTTCATTAGTTGCATTGTACATGAGTACCTAATATGGCCTAGTTGTCATGACTCATCTTTTATTACTACGTAGTGATGTTCAGGGGAGGTGTTGGAGATATTTATATTTTTGACTCACTAGTTCAGTGGTAATTAACTGGAGCTAGTTCTATTTTAGACTTTCTATTTTTAGACCATCACTATTATGTATGCATGCATTCCTAAGAAGAGCTCACTATTTGTTCACTTTTCTTAATTATGGAAAGTTCTTTCCTATATGAGTGTATATCGCTCATTCATTGTAGTTGATTACTTAGTTTCCCATAACAGTTAAGCAACATGATTCCATCATGGTAGTGGTGGAAAAATTGACTAAGGATGCTCATTTTATTCTAGTGAGGGATACACACAAGAAAAAAATATTGCATATATATACATGTAAGAAGTTGTTAGGTTACATGGAGTTCCTAAGGGAATAGTTTCATATAGGGATCCCGGGTTTACATCCGATTTTTGGAAGGGTTTGTTCAAAGTATTTGGGAAAAATCTAAATTCGAATACAATGTATCACCTAGAATTAGATGGGAAAATAGAGAGGACCAATAGAATAATTGAAGACATTCTCAGAATGAATGTGATGGACCAACCATCAAAGTGAGAATATTATATCCACTTAGTGAAATTTTCTTACAATAATGGGTATGAAGTCTCATTAAAAGTGATCCCATTTGAAACATTGTATGCTAGGAAGTGTAACACTCCAGTGATTTGAGATAACCCAGTAGACATACCTATCATTAGGCTAGATTTTTTGAACGAAATGGAAGAGAAAATGAAAAACATCAAGAAGAATTTAAAGGCTTCCCAGGATAGGTAGAAAAGTTATGCAAACAAGAACATAATTTTTAGAGATTTTAAAGCAGCTGAACATGTATTTATAAAAGTGAAAGTGAAAAAAAGTTCACTAAGATTGGGTTGCTTCCCAAAGTTTGTAGCAAGATATTTTGGGACTTCTAAAATCTTAGAAAATATAGGGCTAGTTGCATACATGTTAACATTACTTGAATCCATATTTTTTTATGGCTAAGATAATTGAATAGCTCTGCATTTAGGGTTTCAGCCTCAAAACCATCCTCTCTTTCTCCCACTATCGTGGCCATGGAGGCCAAGGGAGGGGGGATCTCGTCCCCCTCCTACACTTCCATCACAACCAAGGAGCATGACTCCAACCACTCCAAACGACCGACTTTCAAAATCCCGTGGACATGCAATAGATAATCTGGGAGGAAGAAATGTCAAAGGAAAAGCCGATGGAAATCGACCCAGAAGCCAGCCACCCAAAAACATATCACACTTGGTAACCCAACAAATGCATACTGCAAGCCCCGATCACTCCTAAATATATCATCATCTCTCCAAGAATCGAAGATCGGAAACAATACATGAGGGATTTTTCCCTGATAGGGAAATTCCTGGGGCTATGGCCTTCGAAAAAAAACCTTTTCAAATGGATTCAACACTGGTGGAAACCCAAGGGTCACTATGACCTCCAACTTGGATCAAAATGATTCTTTACAATCATACTTCATAACCTGGAGGACATAAATTGAATCTTTGAAGGAGGGTCGTATTTCTACAACTCAGTAGGCCTTTTTCTCCACTTCTAGATGAAGAGATTCAGCCCATAAAAGGAAGACTTCACCCATGTTTTGGTCTAGCTGAGACTATATTTTTTCCCATAGGAATTTTGGCTGGAAGAGATACGTGTAGGAATCGACAACACCATTAGCATCTACATCAAAGCCTTAGAGGCGACAAGACAATGAAGGTACACTGCTTATGCCTGTATTTGTGTCTATCTAAACATTTCAAAACCCCTCCTCGATGCCATTACCTTGGATTATCATGATGATGAATGGTCCCAAACCCTAGATTATGAGAACATCCCCTTTCGTTGTCGCAAATGCCACAAGAATGGGCATCTCTTCTGTGAATTCCCTTTAAATAACCCCACCAAACCTTCTCCAAAAGACCCTGATAAATCCAAGAACGGTTTCACCCAAGTCATGGGTCAGCATAGACATCACACTAAGAAAGCCCCCCCTAGGCTCCCCCTAACCCCCCAACCAAGAATTCCTTTGAATCCCTTCAAACCCCTTCATATTCCCCCTCCTCTTCAAGTGACCCTCTAACAACTCTTGCGACTGGCCAAAACTCTGCCCCTCCCGACCTCCCTGCCCCAGCTTCTTTGCAACCACCAATCACAGAGACCTCCCTTCCTACGAATCTTAGAACGAAAATGGGAGATCCAGACATGGACCTAGAGGATAAGGAACTAGTAGGTATAGACATTGCGCATCTGGAGCAAAGCAACAACTATATACCATACCCACAGATTAGTTGCACAAAGTACACAAAGTCTTTCTCAACTCTTCGGTAGGAGGAGCAACCCAAGCTAGTTCGCATCTGGGAATACAAAAAGGCACCTCAAAGGAACAACGCAAACCCAGAAAAGATGAGAAAAAGAGAGGCAGAAAACCAAAACACCAACTTATTCAAGATGTCGGTAACTTTCTTGTCAACTCATGTCAAATTCATTTGATCTCAGACAAATTCCCTCCCCTCCAACCCCCATTGTCCTCATGAAGATGCTATCCTCGAATATAAGGGGCCTTAACGCAAAAAGAAAACAAGGTTTTCTCAAAGAAAGAATCAAGAAGGAACAACCATATATACTTCATCTACAGGAAATAAAATTTGCGGGAGAGGAAGTGTATTCCACTCTTCAAAAATGTTGGAAGCAATCCTAACATGTGGAGGTGGACGCTAGGGGGGAAGTTGGTGGCCTAGCGATGCTCTGGAATCCAACCACAGTTTTACTTGACAATTATTTCACCTGTAAATGGACCATCACAACCTCCATTCGCCTTATTGGATCGAACAAACAAGGCTACATCACAAATGTCTATGGACCCCCTAGACCAAGAGACAAGGAAGCCTTCCTCCATCAATTGGACTAGATAGCCAAACACATTGGCTCCAAAAGATGGATCCTTGGGGGAGATTTCAACATGATCACAGGCCTGGAGGAAAAAAAGGGGGGCACACGCACTTTGGGAAATGACAGTGAGATTTTAAATCGCACCATTGGCCTTCTGAAACTCATTGACGCAGGAACAAACAATGGGCCCTTCACATGGTCCAACAGATGCTTGGGAGCCCACCACGTCTCCAGTAGACTAGACTTATTCCTCCTTTCAGAAGCCATAATGATGGATTTCCTTGCCTGGAATTCCACGGTCATCGACACCCCAGGTTGGATCATTGGCCAATATCATTGACTATCAACATCAGTGGTACCCTAGGCAGAAAACCCTTCTACTTTGTAAAATTGTGGTTGACTCACCCAGATTTCCAAGCAAACATCAAGAAATGGTGGGAAGAAGTGGCCATCCAAATAGGGACTGCGATGTGTCGTTTCCAACAGAGGCTAAAAAACCTCAAACAACATCTAAAATCCTGGAATAAGTCCACCTTTGGAGACATCTTTAAAGCACAGGAAAGTCTCAATCAAAAAATGAAAATCCCCCGATAGCAGATCAGATCTCAAGGCCTTATGAAATCCCTAAAGAAGTATAAATATATACTAAAGAACCAGATCGCTGACAGAAGAGCGCACGAAGAGATCCTCTGGAGACAAAAATCCTGCATCTAATGGTTAAAAGAGAGGGAAAAAAACACCATTTTTTTCCACAGATCCATGGTTCAGCGGCGTCAAACAAATCGCATCACTCACCTAATCTCAGGGAAAGGAACAAAAATTCAACAACATGCTGATATAGAAAAGGAAATGCTCTCTTACTAGAAAAATCTTTTAGCGGAACCCCTAGTAGATCGCTAGAGGGCTATCGACTCTATCCTCAAGAACATTCCCAAGGAGGTCACCAAAAAGAAAAACGAGGCACTCATGAGATCGATCACTCAGGATGAGGTCGATCAATATCTTAAGGACACCCCATTGAGAAAAGCTCCTAGGCCGGATGGGTTCACTTCATAGTTCTTCCACTACTATTGGGGCATCATCCACAAATATGTTTCAAAAATCATCAGGGAATCTAGAATATATGGGAAGGTCCTCCAAGCCCTCAATGTGACCTTTCTCACCCTCATACCCAAAGAGAACAACACTACTTCCCCCTTGCACTTTCGACCCAATTCCCTCTACAATGTCATCTACAAACTCCTAACGAAGATCATTGAAACCTATTCTACCGTTCATAATCTCCTCGGAACATTCTGGATATGTGGAGGGTAGACAAATCCTAGACAGCATAATCCTAGTTCATGAAGTAATCCACTCACTACACTCAACCAAAGCTCAAGGTATGCTCCTAAAACTTGATCTCTCTAAAGCCTTTGATAGGTTAAGCTGGAGCTATTTAAGCTCAACTCTCCTTGCCTTCAGATTTGATCCCAATTGGGTCTCCTAGATTTCCAACCTCACCTCTTCCACCCTATTTTCCATTCTCATCAATGGTGTTCCATATAAACCTTTCTCCCCCTCAAGAGTAAAAAGGCAAGGGGACCCACTCTCTCCCTTCCTTTTCATCCTTATGGAAGAAGGGCTAAGTCACACTATCAAAGTAGCCATCTTGGATAACTCCCTTGCAGGCCTCACTCCTCATGGAATCTCTCCCCCCATCTCTCACAACCAATTCGTGGATGATATACTTCTAATGGGAATGTCTACAGCCAGAGAATCCCTATGCTTCAGGTCTATCATTGACCCATTCTGCAAGGCTTTGGGCATGGAGGTGAATATGACCAAATCCCAACTCTTCTTCTTCAACACGCCAATTGAGATCCAAAACCACCTTACTCAAATCCTGGGATTCACATGTAGTGTTCTCCCTTCTATGTACCTGGGTATCCCCCTTATTGATAACCCTCTAAGAAATGCATCCTGGGACTCCTTTTTGTCCATCTTTCGAAATAAACTTTCCCTATGGACCTTCCACACCCTCAACCTGCCTAGTCGCCTCATACTCCTCAAATCAATTCTTCAGGCCCTCCCTGTCTATGATTTCTCTACCCTGGTGGCCCCAAATTTCATCCTCAACACCTTAAGAACTATTCAAAGAAACTTTCTCTAGAAGGGCACCAAATAAGGTCGCAAAATAACCCTGGTAAACTGGAAAAAAGTCTGCAATCCAAAGAAAGTAGGGGGGCTCGGCCTTAGAGACCCAGCCATACTCAACAAGGTCCTCAGTGCTAAAATTTGGTGGAGATGGTTAAAGAGAACCCAAGACCTTTGGGCATGCCTTTAGAGGAAAAAATATACTTCCACTATCCCGAAAAGAGAGCTCATCAGGTGGAGTGGTTAGAGCCCTGGCTCGCTCATCTGGAATGTGGCCAGGAATAACTAGGGACTCATCACATACCACTATTTATGGGATTTGCAGAGTGGGTCCTCAAATCTCTTTTGGAGTGAATCTTGGAAACAAATCCCATCCCTAAACACAGATCCAAATCTCAGTGCCTTCATCCCCTTCACAACTGCAGCAGGACTTCGCAAAGTGGTGGATTTCTAGGACCTAAATGTCCCAGGGGAAACCTGGCGCACCTAGAAAAACTCCCACGAAGACCTGGATATACCCACAAAGTTAAATCTCCAACCTCTGCAGGATCATATTGATTCAAGGAAAATTTTAAATCAACAAGGGGAGGACATCCTCAGATGGGGACACTCCACCACAGGTACCTTCAACATTCAAGAGGCTTACCACCTAAAAGCAGGACACAAAACCTTACTTCAGGAAGAGGTTTGGGGAAAGATTTGGGACACAAAATCCTAGCTGAAAATTAGCACCTTCCTCTAGCTAGTGGCGCACAACAACATTCTCACCTCGGATAACTTAAGAAAAAGGGGTTTCATTGGTCCTTCTTGGTGTCAGTTATGCGTCTTAGAGGATGAAACCCAAAATTATATCCTAAACTTGTGCACCTATAGTTCGTGCATATGGGATCATAGTGCTAGCCTTATGAGAACCATGGAAAAGAACCACAAAGGTCTTCGGGAAACTATAACAATATGGAGAAGCTTGATTTTTCAATCCCCCATGCTCAATAGAATCTGGCAGCTACTACCACGATTCATTCTTTTACAAATATGGAAAGAAAGGAACAGGCGAATCTTTAAATAGGCTACCAAGACCTGGCAAGAAGTGTGGAAAACAATCCACACCAACATCAAAGAAGAAATCTCTTTGCATCCCTGGATGAATTAGTATCTAAACTGCCCACTGAATGAGCATCACATCCTAAGCACCTGGATTCTCAATCTCCACCCCACTCCCTCCAGGCCTTCAGTCATTGTCAGTCTTAAGATTAGCCCCACTCAATGGGATGCTCCGCCTACAGGCTTCCACAAACTAAATTTTGATGGGGATTCCAAAGGGAATCTGGGACCTGTAGGCTACAAAGCAGTCATATGCAATAGTAAAGGGGAAATCCTTCATATCATGGTAGGAAATCTTGGGAACAACACCAACAACACTATGGAAATATGGGGCTCCTTTGTGGTCTACAAGCGACCACATAGCCATAGATTTTCCCCATCATCACAGAAGGCAACTCGCAAATCATTATTAATATCCTCTCACATCTCCTCAATGGGGCAGACCCAGAGAAAATTTCTCCAAGATGGAGACTTGTGAATGGACTTCTCAGAATCAAATCCATCCTCCAACCTCAATGGGTAATTCTTCCCTCCCATGTACGAAGAACGAAAAATCAAGTAGTTTATTTGCTGGTGAATTTTGGTGTAGATCTAAAGGAAGGAGTCTTCTTGTGCTCCCCCACCTCTAATCCTTCCCATCCCATAGTCATCGCTTGCAGAAACATAGACAACACCAAGGATCAACCCCCGGATGGGGAACTACTGAGCTCATGCTTGAACACATCATGGGGAGGCCACCTATCCAGACATCTAGCCACCTAACGTCTGATACGACTTGTCACCCCACTCTAGTCACCTCATGGATTTAAGTACTCCACCGCCACCCTCCACTCTTCACTTGAAACCAGCAGGCCACACAAATTGGAAGCTCTGCGACATGGGAGTCTTCATGGTGCTATGTAGGATGCTTCCTCGGTCACATCTACTCATCCAGAAGAGCTTCTCTGCTCCTAAATCCAAGATCATGCACTCTCATCCTCATTCTCCCCCTCATAGTTTGCATGACTAGACTTCCCCAAATCACCTTTTATCCAGTCCCATGCTCTTTCTCTGGTGCGACCTCCTCTCGGACTCCTGGAAATCAAGCTTTTGCTTCTCCTCTCTAGATTTCTTGACCCTCTGTGTCTTCTTTCCCAAGTCGTCGGTTTCTCTCACCATGCCACACCTTAGAGGAAAATACAAACAAGGTGTCGCATGGTATGCATCCAGGGGAAGGGAGCCACCCATCCCAAACCCTCCTCCTAAAGCCAAAAGGCTCCCTATCTTGACCACTGTCGTTGCACCTATTCTCGCTCAGCCACTCCCTGAACTTTCCCCACTCTCAAACCCCTATGCTTGTAGAATCGAGTGGTTTTATACCCTCGACAACTCGTTGGGTTTCACACCTCCACCTCCCTCCCCACCTCAATGGACTCTACCCCCTCCCTCTCCCTTTCTCCACCCCGCCAACACCTCCGGTCCCACCTTCTCTCCCTCCTCCTCTTCTGATTCTCCATTGTCACCCACCCCCATCCCATTTGTGACAGCTATGATTATCGAGCATCGGTCATGGAAATATTGAGCGAACTTAAAAGGGACCTGGGGGATATCAATTCATCTATGCTTGACATGCATAATAGGACGCAGAACACTGGAGCCGAGTGGACACTCTGATGTCCTTCCTTCAGGACCTCCAACAAGAAATAACAGACCACGACAAGGGAAAATCCCAGGCACGCCAAGTCTACGTTGGGTTGAGGCTCAGACCAGGTTTTTAAATGATTTCTTGTTTTAGGTTTCTGTCTCCTCTCATTTCCTGACAACTATGGAAGGTTGGCTTGTGTTTTTCTTTAATTTTAAATTTAGCTATCAACACTTCGCCTTGCGTGGCTTCAAAGATTTTTTTGCATGACACAATTCTATTTTTTGGACAAATGGAAGCAGTGGATTCCCAGAAGGGCACCGATGCCACTTAGGATTATGGGAAAAACGACAATGGTGGTTTCCCAGATGGGCCCACTGCCACATAAGACAATGATCCATAGACAATTGCAATGTTTTTGGCAGGATTTAATACAAACTCTAACTTAGAAAAAAAAAAAAAAACATTACTTGAATCCATGTGAGTGCATAATGTATTTAATGTGTCATTATTAAAGAAATATGTGTCTAAATATAACCACATAATTTATTGGACTACGATTTAGGTGGAACATGAAGGGGATTTACAGGTGGAACTAGTGTGCATCATGGACTAGAAAGTCAAATTGCTTAGGAAAAAAGATATAGGGTTGGTAAAGTTTCCATGGACCTACTACGGTCCTAAAGATGAAACATGGGAACATGAAGAAACTATGTGAGAGGCATAACTGCAACTTTTAGTCAATTTTGAAGAAAACAAAAGCTAAAAATGCAAGACTCCATTTTGGGCAGCTAGAGTTCTGGAACCACATCTCAGAATTCCTAGTCACCTACACTAACATCCCTAATAAAATAATGTTTCATCCTAATGGAATGATAGTAGTGAAGGGGCACATTCCTACTATTTGGTAGGAATACTTGCAAATTTGTGTCAATTTTGAAGACAATATAAGCTAAAAATGCAAGACTCCATTTTGTGCATCTAGAGTTCTAGAACAACATCTTAGAATTCCTGGTCACATGTGTTGACAACCTTGATAAAATAATGGTGCAGCCCAATGGATTGGGAGAAGTGAAAGGGGCGAATTCCTTGGGTCAATAGTTTTAGAGGAACATGATATTATGGTTGGAACCGCTGTTGGGTATAAAAATTGCAAAATTATGGTTTTTCTAAGTCTTGTGATGAAAATTTGTATATGTGTTTTAGCATATTGATGTGCACTAAGGATAATGCACAATTGTAGGGGATGGGGAATGTAACATCCCCACTATAATCCCCAGTTTAATTAATGCATAATGTAAATATAATGTATGGATGTGGCCAAACAATGTATATGCAAATTGTATTTCCAAATTTTAATAAATAAAATGTGATGCCAACTGCTAGGGGGACATGTAAAAATTTGGGGGATGGTTTTTACCTACAAGTGTTGATCAAATATTATGTATTTGTACTTGTATATTCCATTCCTAATTTTCCTCCATACTTAGAAAATTTTGAGAACATCACAGGTTCATAACACATTACATTGCCATGTCTAACTTCCATGATCCACATAACACTCACTTAATTTCCGCAACCTCCATCATGCACTATCCACACTTATAATTATTTTTGAAGTGGATATTCATCCATGTGTGTGGATAAATACCTCTATAACCTCTCCATACCACTGTCCCTTACCCAATTGTCCTGATCATCTCCTTGTCCATGGTCCCACCATATCATGGTCCCAATCATCCACCATTCTTCTTCTCCCGATGTTTCTCCCTTTCGATCCTCCTGTTATCCTCTCATTCCACCTGTTATTAGAAAAAATTGTCATAGTATTGTGGGTTTGTGGTTTCTACCTAAGTTAATAGTTTTACCCTATCTTTCTCCTTTCCACCAACCAAATATTAAGTTTTTCTCCTTTTGGCTGGTAGTTTTCTCTGTGTTGGCCCCTGATTGTTTGAGTGACCTTTAGTTTCATGTAGTTCTACATAAGAAGTCTCGTCCCCAAGATTTTTTTTTATTTGAGGTTAATCACTCCCCTTTCTACCTCTGTCACTGATCCTTTTGATTTTCTGAGCCCTCAACCAGACGCCCGAGTTTTACTTACATAGGCCACAACCATAAGCACAAAGTGTGTCACTTAGAGCAGCCTGATATGGACTCGAATCAAGTGAGTGAGAAAGATCAGTTTTCAACGGCTGGGATCCAAGGTGGAGTTTAGACCAGTGGTTCACAGGTATTTGGAACCTGAAAATTGCCCAAAGTTTAATGCCGGGGAAAAGGCCCGAGATCTAAGGTTGGGAAAAGTTTTAATCTGGATCATGGATCTCATTATGAGAGATCAATGGTGAATAATAATCATCGGAATTGAGAGTTCAAAACATTGTTAAAGTTCTTCATCAAAGATCCAAATTCCTGAAACCCGAAATCAACAGGGGTTGTTCAATCTAGCAGGACACGTGGGATTAGATTGGAACTATGGAGAAAGTCATTTCGAGGAAACTCAAGTGAGGGATGTGCAAAATTCCTAAACCCCAAAATTTTGAAATGCCAAAGTGTCGATATTTATCTGGGTTGTCTGATTCAAAGGGGAGTGTGGCACCTGATCCGAGGAGTCACGATTTCATGACTCGAAGGTTTTTGCATAGAGCGCGATGCAGGTTTGAGAAACATAAAATCATGAAGCGCCCAAGAAATAGGCCATTGGTCATAGACCGAGGTTGTATGGAGCGAGGGAAATGAGCTACTTCAAAGGCCAAAAGAGCCCACGTTGGTCACATAAAGGATCTTCATGGCTTAGAAGACGCCAGGATTGAATCGAAGAAATCTTGAGGATCGCCTGAAACATTCAGGGGTGTTAGGCCTCATCCTCATCCCAATCAAAGTAGTTAATGAAAGTGGGGGAGGTTGTTGAAACCTTGTTTCACTCCATAAATGTAAGGTCTGGCCGAGGGGACCGAGTCGTCAACCCGTGGTACTCCTATGGGTAAATTTTTCTACAAAACCCATACTGATATGAGTTGGCGTCTGACATAAGGATACATATGCATACTGACAGAAGAAGACGGAGACCCAAATCTTTGATTGTAATGTCTAGGTCACACTCCTGGTGGTGGTGAGTTGCTTTTAGTATAAATATTTAGTTTTGATATTTTTTTAAGGTCAATGGTTGAGCTACGCTCCTACATTGTAAAGTTTTAATGAAGCTTTGGTTCTTCTAGGTATGTATGTATATTTGAGACTTCTTGTTTAATGTAATTCAGTTTCCTTCTATCTCTCTGTAACAACTGTGTTAGAACACTTGGGCATGGATGATCTAGTCGAGAGTATTTATGTTTTTGTGATGTAGGTTTGATCACAGGGACATCGCGACCAGTTTTAATCAGTCTCTTGTGTTGTATTTTCCCTCCAAAATTGAATGACTCTAGCATGGGTGATCCAGTCAATTTTTTGTTATTGAATAGTGATGTATGTTTGATTTCAGTTCAGTGATAACTTCATTCGGTTTCCTAAAACTCTGAACCAAGAGGATCTTGTCTTCTGAGTTTTTATTCCTTAGGTTGCTGGAAGACTGGATGTCCATAGAAGACCTCTTCATTCTCCTCAATGTATTCCCCCTACTCACCCTTACTATAGCTTACTGACCAAATTTAGATCAATACCTCATCTGCTTATGCATGCCAGCCCAGTTTTCTAAGTTAAAGCGATATAACCCTGAGTTTGCATCCATTAGACCCCCTTTGAATTTATTCATTGTGACATACAAACTGATGGGTACTGGGATTACCTCTGCCACAATCCAGAGGTGAATTCTAGTGCTAACACCACCATCCAACCTTCTTTTTATCCATCTTGTCCCGGTCGTTCACCTGTCCTACTCCTTCATCATCTCGATTGACCACCAACCCATGACACTTTACATTCTATCCTATGATGTTTCCCAACATGCATTAAATCATTATTTCCAGAAATGAATACCACTTGTATAGTGTTGATACTGTTATTAATGATGATTTTCTTGAGGAAAATTCCCACAAATTTTAATAATGATTATAATTTAAAATCGTTGAATTAAGATCTATGGAGCATGTCAAAATAAACAGTGTATTTTGATACATAGAAATTTGAAAAGTTGTTGTTAAGTTTTTCACCTTGGCTAAATATGTCATCACAAAGAAAAGAATAGTTTTGAGGGGAAACTATCAATATTTTAGGACGAGAAGACTAGATATTTCAATGGTCACAGGATTACAGGTATTATTCTACATTAACACCCTCGAAGAAGAATTTGAACATGATTTGGACATCCAAAATCGTGTTAGTAGAGTGCATGCCATACGTATATGATCTCACAGAATTAATTTCAAGGTGTGTTGACAAATTTGATAACTAAAGGAGAATTATTAAGTTACAGGGAGAAACACTCATCTCTTTATCCCCCTCAATTTTTAAAAGGATGTTCATACTGCCTGAACCAACCATGGTTTTCAAGAGTGTTGAAGATGACGATTTCTTTAAGATGAAGAAAAGAGGATTTGAACTTCTACAAGACTACCTTGAAGACCTGACAATCTTTCTTTAAGATCACTCCAATATTTAGGTATGTTCATTAAAGAACCCATAAAAATATATGTCATGATTATTCACTAGGATAACTAGACAGGAGTCCACAACTATTGTTCCCAAGCTTTCTTTATACATACTACATTTTTCAAATCATGAAAACACTATTTTCAATTAGGAAAGGATTATTTCAAGTGAGTTATAATTTCATCTTTGAAATTTCCACAAAAGTAAAAGGTTTTATATGTATTCATATTTTATTTTCTCCCTAACTTACTGCCACGTGTTCAAGGGCATACCCTTGTCCAATATGGTTAATTGTAAATTTGACCATGTACAAATGTGGTACCCTACACTCTGGAAACAAAAATATGCATATAATTTCTATGAAGTGCACAATGTTTTTATCTCTTCTTTCAAAAGGTTAATTTATGGACCCAGTACATAAACATTATCACTAAAGGATGCATCTTTCTTATCCAGAAAAGGAAGATTCAAATCTATGGAAAATTTTAGTATTATGAGATAGTATTGTTCACATGAAAAACCTTCTTTTCTACCATACTATGTTTATGGTAGATTATTTATAGTTTAGGTATGCAAATAGTACAATTTTTTGGCTCACGTTTTTATGAAAAAAAGGAAAAAATAGTTTATCCCATTACCATGGAAGATTAGGAAGATAACTGTGAAAAGTATTTCCCATGTAGATGAAACCTCAACTAAATTTGACGTATTTAACCTCAAACAAGCTAATGAGATCAATGGTTTCGACCCTAATCAATTATTCATGACCCATATGACAACATTAGGATATAGCATGTCGGTTTCCAAGACATTTTTATTTGGAGAAGAAGAAGGTGACAATCAAAACCCTCAAGGGTTACCTATGGAAAAATTGCAAGAATATATTGAGATAGTATTCAATACCAATTATCAACACAGACAACAAGGACGAGTTGCAAATCACATAAGTTCACGGTCCCTCAATATTTCCCAAAAAAGTGGCCCAACCAAAGGAAAACCCCAAATTTCAATTCAAGAATAGGAAAAGTATTCAATTGATAAGTCACAGACTCTCCCAAGATAAGTATTGAGAAGTCACACACTTTCCCAATTGCTAGTAAAAGGAAGAGAGGTACAAATAAAGAGGAAGAAGATGAAGACATACCTGGAAATGAAATTGGCCTAGAAGATATGGAACTTGACATGAATGTTGAATAAATAGAAGTCGTAGTTGAAGAATGAAGACTACAAGAAAGAATAACAATTGAAAGAGAATTGGATACCCAAGAGACAATTATAGTTGAAGAATATTCCCTTACCATGCATCGTTCTACATTTAATAGAAACTCAAGAAAATCAGTCATTGAAAGAGTGAATTCAAAGAATAAGAAAATTCAAGAGAAATGTAATTCAAGATTTTATTTTCAAGGGGCTCCACCCTCCAAGGTCATGGAATTCCATGAGGCCAAAGGAGAATCTTTAAAGTTTTCAATTTTAGATATAGCAAATGAAAATAAAATTCTAAAAGATAGAATAAGAGAATTGGAAAATGCCTTGATTCCCCCACCACTATTTTCTAGTCCTATCACCACCATACAAGCTTTGAAGACTCTGGAAAGAAGACCATAATTGAGATCGAGATGGAAAGGAACATCAAGTTTAATAGCTTCTATTAGGAGATATGTTGGTGACAACATCCAAAAGAGAATGTCTTGACTCTTGAAACTTGGGATTTGGCAACCGACTTTGTCTCTTTAAGCTCTAGGATGACACACTTCAGGCAGTGTCTTCAAGTAGACTTGGAAAATGATGAAGTATTTTATAAATTATCTATCTCTACTTTTAGTGCAAGGGTTTCAGGTCCTAGTGAATTTTAAAGAAAATAAGAGGGTGTTCCTTCATCAATCCATTTAAAACAATTAAAGGCATGTTGGTTCAAGAGAATTAAATGTTTAAAAGAAAGGTTAGTAGAATGTGACACCATTAGTGTGAAAATGGGTGAATTATATTTAAATTTAATTGAATTAGAAATAGATGGGTCGAATGAAGATGTGGAGGACCCACATTTAATTATGAACTCAATGCTTCTATTGAAATAACAAATGGAAGAAAAGTTGGTCTGCCTAAAAATTGCATCAACAAAAAAGTTTAACAACTTGACCGAATATTTGGAGACTAAGGTAGAGAATTGTTTGGTCCATTATGTAAATAAAAATTATAATATTGAAGATACCCTCCATCAGATCTCAATGGATTTTAAATATCTCGAGAATAAATTACTCAATATGAAATTTAGACAAGATATAACAATTGCACCCATGAGAGAATATATTGAAAATTGGTTAAATAATTATTTAATCAAAATAAAATTATCAGATAAGGAGAAAACAATTACAACCGATTAGGTAGTTCCAAGAAAATAAAGTATAAAATGCATCCCAACTAACAAATGAAAGGGAGATAATCCATCACTATAATTCAAGTGGTCATTTTTCATAATTTCGCATCTTCTATACTTCTCATTTAGAAATCATCCAACTTATGTATTTTCATTCATTGGAAACTCGTAGCTGATTTCTAGTTGTTTCTTATCTTTTCTTCTAGGTTCAAGTTTTTCTTTAAAGGTTCATGAGATCCTCTTATAGTTCGTTTGAACTCCCTAGAGAACTATTTCAGGGAATAAATTTAATGATTTCTCAAACTTTGATATTTCTGAATATGATAATTTTGGAGTGTGCTCATCATATTCTTTCTCAGTTTTAAGTGCAATACTCATCTAAAGTTCTATGCATTGTGGCCCTATATCTTTTCTATCTTATGATATTGATCAAGTATTGCTTATATTGTGATGGATGTGAGGAATATGTTAATATTATATGATATTTTCTTTATATCAATATAATATTGTAAAGGTATTATATTTATGTCTCGAATAAAGTTCCTAGTCATTTTCTCAGAAACCTTTCTTTTGTGATTATACTTTTTATTTAAAACTATATTTTCATAGTTCATATTAGCAATAATAGAGGAGCACCACCTCTTAAAAAATGCAGGGGGATTTATCCTCGTAAAGTTGTTTTTAAGATTTTGAACATCAAATTTTTTGTGACAATATTGGGGAGAGCAAAAGGCTAGTTTCACATATCGAGAATTTAATGAATCGACCATAATCGAATCAACCTCAGTTACAAGTATGAACTAGAAATCAAGGAAGTATGATGCATCAACAATATGATTTTGTTTTAACTACAACAAAAAGTCAAGAAGATCTTGAACGATCTTGGGAAAGTATTTATGTTAGGGACCTAACCTACCTAACCCCTCAAGTGGGTAGAATAATATATTTCCATGTAATAAAGGTCAATATTAATAAGGCCTATCAATAAGGAAGAATAAGTCAAATGTCATAAGACCTAATAGAAGCTTTCTCTTCTAGAAGGATCTTCGTCTAGATTGTTCGTTTGGAAATATAGATTTAGTATAAATAGTAGTAGAGGGTATGAGAAGTTTTTTCTTGAAAAATTGTTGTAATAGATATCTGCTATGCTGGAGGTTTCCCCCTCGAAGAAGCAAGTGAACCTTGTTTCCTATCAATAAAGGTATACTTTTGGTGTTGTGGTTCCATATAATTTATTGTTTCGTTGTTATATCTGCAATATTTCCATATTTTGTTGTTATCTCGGTGTTATTCTCTACATTATTTCTCTCTTATGACAATATATAGACCCAATACCTTACAAGTGGTATTAGAGAACTTTCCTTGACAGAAAATTGTGGGTTAATTGTTTTTAGGGTAGATACGTATTCTGGTGTCTTTAAGCTACACAGATCTATTGTTACATGTATAAACCCGTAGTTTGGGAGTAATACACGTAGGAAATACAAGTGGTACTCAAGCGCACATATGTTGGCCACCCTTGTAACCCTTTTTGGTACCCCTTCGATTGGTAGTGCATTAGACAACACCTATATATGGATCGACCTAGATCTCCTAAGGCCCTCTCTATATAAACTAATTTCCCACCTGACTGCTATAGTTCCAACAAGAACATCACTTGGGAAGATACTCTCTAGTACTTGGGTAGTTAGGTAGTACGACTAAGGAAATGGTCTAGCCTCCTTAGTTGGTTCCCTGAGATATTGGGCCGAGTACTATAGTTTGAACTTGCGTGTATATCAAAGAGATATAACATAGGGAAAACCCTAGTCTGTAGACACCCTTCATACCCAAACCCTTGGGAAGGAAACATAAACATAACAGAAAAGACATATTTCCGCGCAATTGTGCCTCCTACATTATGGTTGTGAAATTACTACATATTTCTTCCTATTAAGAATTTGGGCATTTCAACATTGCAATATTCTTCATCTTGGAGTATAAATCCGTAGGAGTAAAAAAAACAATAAATAAGTCATTAAAAAAAAGAGTATAGTGGTCCCTCCATCACACTTATTTGGGACCTATCCCATTGGATCCCCCTTTTCACCTTGATCACAGTCATACCTTTCATTTTTAAGCCTTTTTTTAAGTGGACCTGACCCCTTCCAAACTTCCCTATTTTTCCTCTTATCCCATTATATTCCCCTTCTCACCTTGATCATTGTGGTACCTATCACTTATAAGTCCTTTTCTGTGGTCCCACCCACCCATTTTCCCTTACCCGCACTCCCCCTCTCCAAATGGCCACCACTCACAACCAAGACTTGCAAGCTTCCATTAATCAAGCCAAGGAATCCATCCAACAAGTTACATGTGAGATTGGCTCTACCAATTCCTACCTTGCACAATTCAAGACCCAAGTCCAACACCAATTTGACACCATGAATGCCAAATTCATGAACCAATTTAACACCCTCCAATTTGTTGTCAACCATTTGTTGAACAACACTTCGGGTCCTTCCTCCTCAGACCAACCAAATGATGTCGATTCCTCTCATTCTGTACATTCTCAATCCAACTCCTTTCATCATGACTCATCTCTTCCCCGTGTTGATGTCAATAAATTTGATGGCTCTGATCCCATGGGTTGGGTCATTCAAATGGAGGATTATTTTTCTATGCATTGTATTACTAATGAGTTAGCTAAACTTCACTATGTTGTCCTCTATCTAGATCTTGAATGATGGAAATGGTAGCAATGGCGTAAAAATTCATGTTAGGGGTATATTGCATGGACCCAGTTTGTTGCAGAGCTCTATGAATGCTTTGACACTGATACCCACTATCTGGGTCATTTGACCAAGTTGAAACAATCAGGCATAGTGGAAGACTTTATCACTTCTTTTGAGCATTTTGTCTTTTGAACCAAGGACATGTCAGATGTGTTCTTCCATGAATGATTTATTAGTGACCTAAAGGATGAAATCTGATCCCATATTCTCATGGGATTCCCTCAGACTTGGTTGGAAGCTACTAAACGTGCCAAATAGGCCCAACAAATTGTTTTTTCCTAGAAAAAAAAAAAACCTCTTTTGTTCCTCTCCCTCGACCCACTAATACTAACCCCCCTACCACTACCCTAAAGGTCTAGAAATTTACTAGGGTTGAAATGGATGAATTCCAACTGAAGGGTCTTTGCTATAATTATGATGAAAAATATTTTATGGGGCACAACTGTAAGGAATTTTTTTTTTTTATGGAAATTTCCAAAGATGTGATAGTTCCCCTTGTTGAATATCCCTCCCTTCCTAATTCTACCTGGGTGCCTGCTGACCCACTTCAATTTGAACCACTCATTTCCTTGCATGCACTCACTGCCTTCCCTTCTCCACAAACCCTCAAGGTCATTGGCTATATTAAGCATAGGAAGGTCATCATCCTTGTTGACAGTGGTCGCACCCACAATTTTATTCATCATCGCATTTCCCAGGAAACCAATTGTTATATTCGTGTTGTCAATAATTTTCAAATCATTATAGCCAATGGTGGGTCGATGAAATGTGGTGGGAGTTGTGAAAAGGTGTGTCTTCAAATTGGAAATTACCACCTGAAATCTCATATGTTTTCCATTGACATGGGTGGTTGTGAAATTGTGTTAGGTGCTAAATGGTTATGCACTTTGGGTCCCATTCTTATGGATTTTAAGGAATTAACCATGCAATTACAACAAGAGGGACAGAGGTATCAATTCCAAGGTCTCAGAGTTGGTTCTCCTGATATCATTAGTTCTCATTGCATGGAAAATCTCCTCAACTCCATTCCATTCAAGTGGTTTAGACACCCTCTGTGCATCCTGACCTCCAAGCTATCCTCTCCAAACATCAATGTGTTTTTTCCACTCCTCGGGGACTTCCACCTCTTAGTGGTGTTCATGATCATTCCATCCCCCTTCTTCCTAGAAGTGTTCCTTCCAATGTTCACCCTTGTCGTCATCCCTTTTCCCAAAATAATGAAATTGAGAAAACAGTGCAGGAATCGCTCCAAGAGGGTGTTATCCACCCCAGTACCAGCCCTTATTCTTCCCCTATGGTCAAGGTACTTGGCATATGTGTCCATACTTTCGTTCCCTCAATAAAATCACCATCAAAGACATGTTTCCCATTCCTGTCATTAATGATCTCTTGGATGAGCTAAGTGGTGCTCAGTACTTCACTAAAATTGATATGCATTTTGGCTACTACCAGATACATATGAAAGAAGATGACATCCCCAATACTTCCTTTCAAACTCATGAGGGTCACTATGAGTTCTTGGTCATGCCCTTTGGCTTGTGTAATGCCCCCTCCACCTTCCAAAGCCTCATGAATAATGTCTTCAACCCTTTTCTCCATCATTTTGTCTTATATTTCTTTGATGATATTCTCATCTATAGTAAAACTTGGAAATCACATCTTTCCTATGTGGATAAAGTTCTCCATCTACTCTCTCAACACCAAATTTTCCTCAAACAATCTAAATGTGCCTTTTGCACCTTAGAAGTCAAGTACTTGGGTCATATTGTTGGAAAGGCTAGTGTTTGGGTTGATCCTAAGAATATTGAATCAATGTAGAAGTGGCCTTGCCTCAAGACTATCAAAATGTTGCGTACTTTTCTAGTTTTAACAAGCTATTATCTCAATTTTGTTCAGAATTATGAAAATATTGTGGTGCCTCTCACTGCTCTCCTTAAAAATAATTCTTTCACTTGGAATCCTACAGCTGATAAGGCCTTTCAAGCCTTGAAGGAGGCTATGTGGACTACTCCGGTCTTGGCCCTTCCTGATTTTACAAAGACCTTTGTCCTCGAATGTGATGCCTTTGGAAGAGGAATTGGAGCAGTCATTATGCAAGAGGGAAGACTTTTGGCCTTTACCAACAAATAATTGTCAGAATGCCATTTGGTCCAATCAATCTATGAAAAGGAAATGTCGGATATTCTGCATGTTGTGGATCTATGGAACCCTTATATATTGGGGCAATGCTTCCAAATTAAGACAAATCATCAAAGCCTGAAGTATTTTTTGTAGCAACGACCTTCCTCCCTGGAGCAACTAAAAGGGGTAACAAATCTCTTTGGATATGATTATAAGATAATTTACAATAAAGGGAAATAAAATGTGGTTGTTAATTCTCTTTCATGAAAATATGAAGATGAAGGGTCCATTTTCTCCCTCTCCTTCATTGTACCATATTGGCTCCAAGATGTTCACCAGGAATGCTACAAGATCCTCAAATTTCACATCTGACCCAACAATTACAATCAAATTCTCTAGTTTCCCTAGGATACTCTTGGCACAATGATGAGCTTCTCTACAAAGGTCATTTGTATTTAAGTAAATAGTCAAAACTTAAATCCATGGTCTTTCTGAGCTTCATGCTACACCCACAACTGGGCACTTAGGGTTTGCCAAAACCTATGACTGAGTAAAACATTCTTTTTTCTGGGATGATATGAAAAAGGGCGTTCACACTTTTGTGGAAAACTATGATGTTTGTCAATGCAACAAGGGAGAAACAATCAAAGTTCCTGGAACACTACAAATGATTCTGATTCCATCCACTATTTGGAGGGACATATCTATGGATTTTATTGTGGGATGACCTAAATCAGGAAATAAGTAA
>ML866996.1:6302-21344 GCA_009831015.1 Picea engelmannii
TTAGGTAGTCCATATTTATATGATCGAAAGGCAATCTTATACAGGACAAAGAATCAATATCAATTCACCAAAGCAGGTCGAGATTATGTGGTTCATGCTCATCATGTTAAGGCAAATAAAACTCTTCAAACAATGGAACAATTAAATATGGCAGTTCAAGCAAGCAACAAACCAATAATGGTTTCAAATGAAGTAATAGATCTTAAGCAAGAACACAAAATGATTGTAGAATGGAAAAGCAATCACAGGTTTCTTCAAGATAATCTCATGTCGTGCAAATATTATAAGTACATCAGCGCATTTGAAGTCATATTTTTGATGCTATCATTAGTATTTTTGTCTACATGGATGATAGTGGCTTCAGTAAAATGTGACAGGGTTCAAATGGGTAACAATATGCTATCAGTTGTCATGATTGTGTTACAGTGGATCTTGATGAGACAGGTGAGCAGGACATAGTTCAGAGACAGAGGACAAGATGGGTGGCCTATCCTGAGCTTGTTGACTAGTTAGTAACCTTTTGGGGACCAAAAGGTCCTTTAGTGGGGAGGTGTGATCCAAAATCGGATCCAGAAGGCTTCCTAGGTCCAGAAAAGGCTAAAAAATGAAACTTCTCAGAATCTGATGAAACCAATTCCATTTCGTTTGTCTTGTCGCGCCAATTCCGGCCATATATTTACTTTCTCAAACGGGCACCGTATGCGAGAGTTATCGCACTCTGACCATTTTTCCAAACATGCAAAAAGAAAACAGGCAAAAAGTCAACGTTGTTGTCAACATGACATCATGATGACCTCATCATGCTAACGTGGTAGCATGACACGTGGCAGAGGCACAATGGGATACGTACAATTGACATGGACCAACCAAAATGTGACACATGTCACCACTGGAAGGGTGACATGTGACATGCTCGTACAGGTGCCACATGGCCCCACAATACAGAGACACATGACAGGGTACGACGCTGACACATGGTCGAATAGAAACGTGACACATGGAATCATAAATCAACAATTGGATGGGTTCCACGTGGCACCCATGGATAGGCTTGTTCACTATGTGCAAAAATTTATGGTCTCTACCAAAATCGACCCGGAGACCCCTCCTCCAAGCGCAACGCTTTCTCAAAGGGATGAGTACCATCGCGCCTTGGGTGTTTCTTATGATACAATGTCATATTAAATGTATTTAAAGTTCAAATATGTTCTAAATGCAGGCAGAAAGGGCTGGGGCTAGGCCCCAGCCCACGGTTTATGTAGCCGCATACGCCCACACCCAAAACACAAGCGCTTCACTCCAACTAATGCACGGGCGTGGGGGCCACGGGATCTGGAGCTAGTCTTTGGCGCACTCGATTCCATAAGACTAGGGATGGAACCACAGACTGGGCACATATATAGGGCGCGGATTTATGCGTTTTGCGCCATGTGACCTATGACTACGGAAGAGGGGCCAATGCACAACCCTTTGGGCTGGCGCTTCGCCACATGTCTCTTCATGTGACCTATTCAAGGGCGCGCGCCTGGAGTATGAGGGGATAATCCCTATAATTAAACCAAAGTGGATTTTTTAACCTATGTTAATGGATTTTAATTGATTTTTGGCTTGTTAATAGAGGATTTTGCCCATTATTGGGGGACATTTGGCTCTTTTTGAGGCCAAATTTTGGAAGGAAGTTGGGGGATGATAACCAACGTCAGGGCTATATAAACCAGGATTTCTTGAGGCCATGGAAGGATAGTCAGAGCAGAGTTATTCTTAAGGAAATCCAAGCCAAATCCTTTTTTATGTAGGGAAGCTGTTGAGGAGTGCACCTTTGTGGGTCATTTATGGGAGCTCCGGTCATCCATTTTGAGTGTTGTTTCTTCTGTTTGGTTCTAGAGATCTAGGAGAACAAGACCAGATCAATATTGAAGCCTTATGGCACTGCTGTGATGTACTAATTGTGCTTTGAACTGAAATAAAGAAGCCTCACCCATTGAGACAAAGGCCCGAAGACGTAGGCGAGATTACCGAACTTCGTTATCACTTCTCTTGTTATGGTTTGTTGTTCTTATTGCTTCATTTCAGTTATATATATGTGTTTAAGGCTATGATATATTCTCATATATTCTTCCTCTTTAATTAATCTTCTTAAATGGTTAATAAACACATGCATAATAACTCAACCACAATCATTAAAAGATCTTTGGGGATCATGTGGTATCAGAGCTAGTTGAAATCTGGATTTGAGTTTTGCATGTTAACCAGGAAAAATCTACAGCGTGGTGAAGGCGAGCTTGTTGAAGAGAATCCATTAATTGGATTGAGAAAGAGAGCTTCTCACATCGAGAAGATGGCATCGAAAGAGGGACTTTCTCAGGATGAGAAAGAGTTTCGAAAAGCTTTCTTTTATATGTTGGAGATGATGAAAGTTTTGTATGAAGATTACCTAGAACGTAAGAAACCAATTTTGGGTGGATATTCAAAGGGAAAAAGTGAAGAAGGAGAGGATCCTCCTCAGATTCCTCCTTCACCTCCATCATCACTTCCTTCTTCTTCAAGTTCAAGTTCTGAATCCAATGAAAAGAAACATGTTCATAAACATAAGAATGAAATGCCATTATTAAAACTTGATGTTAAATTTGAGTTACCCATATATGATGGTGAAGTTAATGCAGAGAGACATGACAATTGGGTCAGGCAGATGGAGGTTTACTACAGTGTGCAACAGATCAAGTATGAGGCCACACAAACCAAGTTGGCATCTTTGAGACTTGCAGGTATAACTCTCATTTGGTGGAAAAGCAGGTTGCAAAACATAACGCAACAAGTGGGTAATGTATTTACATCATGGAAAAGTTTCATTTCTGCACTTAGGAAGCAATTATATCCTTTGGGTTATAAATAAAAAGAATTAATTGAATGACAATCTTTAAAACTAAGAAAAGGACAAACAGTGCTAGAGTATACATATGGCTTTCAAAAAATGGCATTGATGTTAGATATCCCTTTACATACACAGGAAATCCTTATGAGGTATATAGGAGGTTTACTTGCACATTCATTTTTGGACCCACTAACCTTGATGAGGTTTTTGTTCAAGCGACATACATTGAAGCAGGGAAAGCAGGTGTATCAGGGGAATCATCTTCCAGGAAAGAGGACAGGCAAAAAGGCAAGTTCAGTGGCGAGAAAGGAAGAGAGGCCCTCTTGCAAGCATTGGAAAAAAGAGGGGCACGATGAGGACATTTTTTGGTAGTTGCATCCCGAGAAGAGGCCAAAGTGGTTCAAGGAAAAGAAAGGGAGGCAAACAGTTGCGGTGACAACAAGACCCACAAACTTGGGATTGGATTTAGGTGATGAATCAAAGGTCTCATTGGTTGGTATGACAGTTAAAATTGGTGAAGGCATTGATTTTATAAGTAACTAGTTTCATATAAGGGTAATCATGCGACACACTAAGATAGACACATTAATCGACAGTTGATCTCAATCTAATCTAATATCAGAAGAATTGGTTAAGCAATTAGGGTTAAAAACACAAGTACATCATAAGCCTTACACACTTAAATGGATTAGAAATCATCATCAAATGCACATAACAAAGCAGTGCACAATCAAATTTGCAATTTCATCTAAGTATGTGGATGAGGTAACATGTGATGTAGTTCCATTAAGAGAATGTGGAATGGTCTTAGGTAGTCCATATTTATATGATCGAAAGACAATCTTCTATAGGACAAAGAATCAATATCAATTAACCAAAGTAGGTCAAGATTATGTGGTTCATGCTCATCATGTTAAGGCAAATAAAACTCTTCAAACAATGGAACATTTAAAGAAGGCAGTTCAAGCAAGAAACAAACCAATAATTGTTTCAAATGAAGCAATAGATCTTAAGCAAGAATAAGAAATGATTGTTGAATGGAAAATCAATCACAGGTTGCTTCAAGATAAGCTCATGTCGTGCAAATATTATAAGTACATCAACTCATTTGCAGTCATATTTTTAATGCTATCATTAATATTGTTGTCTACATGGATGATAATGGCTTCAATAAAATGTGACAGGGTTCAAATGGCTAACAATATGCTGTTAGTTGTCATGATCGTGTTAGAGTTGAACTTGATGAGACAGGTGCACATGACAGAGTTCAGAGACAGAGGACAAGGCGGGTGGCCTTTCCTGAGCTTGTTGACTGGTCAGTAACCTTTTGGGGACCAAAAGGTCCTTTAGTGGGGAGGTGTGATCTAGAATCAGATCTAGGAGGTTTCCTAGGTCCAGAAAAGGCTCAAAAATTAATGTTCTCAGAATCAAATGAAACCAATTCCATTGCGTCTGGCTCATCGCGTTGATTTCGGCCATATATTTACTTTCTCAAACGAGCGTCGTATGCGAGAGTCATCGCACTCTGACGATTTTGCCAAACAAGCAAAAAGTCAACAGACAAAAAGAAATGTTGATGTTAGCATGACATCATGCTAATGTCAGCATGACATCATGCTGATGTTAGCATGACATCATCATGCTGACGTGGCAGAGGCACAGTGGGCTCCATACAATTTACATGGATTAACCAAAATGTGACACGTGTCACCATTGGAAGGGTGACACGTGGCATGCTGGTACAAGTGCCACGTGGCGTCACAGTACGGTGACATGTGGTAGGGTACGACGCTGACTGGGAAAACAGTTCGAAGGTACAACACTAACACAAAGGCGATTAACAAACTAACACGTGGCATCAGAAATCAACAATTGGAGGGGTTCAACATGGCACCCATGGATAGGCTTGTTCACTATTTGCAAAGATTTATGGTCTCCACTAAAATCGAACCAGAGACCTCTCCTCTAAGCTCAGCACTTTCACAATGGGTCGAGTACCATCGCACCATGGGTGTTGCTTATGATATGATGACATAATAAATGTATTTAAAGTCAAAATATGTTCTAAATCGGGGTGGAAAGGGTTGGGGCTAGGCCCCAGCCCATGGTTTATGTAGCCGCATATACCCACACCCAAAACACAAGCACTTCACTCCAAATAATACATGAGCGTGGGGGCCACAAGATCCAGAGCTAGTCTTTGGTGCACCCGATGCCATAAGACTAGGGCTGGAACCACAGACTGACGCATATATAGGGCACGATTTTATGCATTTTGCGCCATGTGACCTATGCCTACGGAAGAGGGGCCAGTGCACAACCCTTTGGGCTGGTGCTTGGCCACATGTCTCTTCATGTGACCTATTCAAGGGCACACACGTAGGGTATGACGGGACAAACCCTATAATTAAACCAAAGTGGGTTTTTTACCCTATGTTAATGGATTTTAATAGATTTTTTGCCTGTTAATAGATGACTTTGCCTATTATTGGGGGATATTGGGCTCTTTTTGAGGCCAGATTTTGGGAGGAAGTTGGGGGATGATAACCAACTTCATGCCTATATAAACCAAGCATTCTTAAGGCCATGGAAGAATAGTTAGAGTAGAGTTATGCTGAAGGAAAGCCAAGCCAAAGCCATTTTTATGTAGGGAAGCTGTTGAGGAGCGCACCTTTGCAGGCCATTTCTGGGAGCTCCGGTCATCCATTTTGAGTGTCATTTCTTCTGTTGGGTTCTAGAGATCTGGGAGAAAAAGATCAGATCAATATTGAATCCTTATGGCACTACTATGATGTACTAATTGAGCTTTGAACAAAACTAAAGAAGCCTCACCTACTGAGACAAAGGCCCGGAGACGTAGGCAAGATTGCCGAACTCCGTTATCACTTCTCTTGTTATGGTTTGCTATTCTTATTGCTTCATTTCATTTCTGTATATGTGTTTAAGGCTATGATATATTCTCATATCTTCTTCCTCTTTCATTAAGCTTCTTAAATGGTTAATAAACACATGCATAATAACTCAACCACAGTCATTAAAAGATATTTACGGATCAAGTGGTATCAGAGCTAGTTGACATTTGGATTTGAGGTTTGCATGTTAACCAGGGAAAAGATACAGCGTTGTGAAGGAGAGCTTGTTCAAGATAATCATTAATTGGATTGATAAAGAGAGCTTCTCACACCGAAAAGATGGCATCGAAAGAGGGACTTTCTCAGGATGAGAAAGAGTTTTGAAAAGCTTTCTTTTCTATGTCAAAGATGATGAAAGTTTTGTATGAAGATTACTTGGAACGTAAGAAACTAGTTTTGGGTGGATATTTAAAGGGAAAAAGTGAAGAAGTAGAGGATCCTCCTCAGATTCCTCCTTCACCTCCATCATCACCTCCTCCTTCTTCAAGTTCAAGTTCTAAATCCAATGCAAAGAAACATGTTCATAAAGATAAGAATGAAATGCCATTATTAAAACTTGATGTTAAATTTGAGTTACCCATATATGATGGTGAAGTTAATGCAGAGAGACTTGACAATTGGGTCAGGCAGATGGAGGTTTATTGTAGTGTGAAACAGATGAAGTATGAGGCCACACAAATCAAGTTGGCATCTTTGAGACTTGCAGGTACAACTCTCATTTGGTGGAAAAGCAGGTTGCAAAACATAACACAACAAGCGGGTAATGTATTTCCATCATGGAAAAGTTTCATTTCTGCACTTAGGAAGGAATTATATTGTTTGGGTTATAAAGAAAAATAATTAATTGAATGACAATCTTTAAAACTAAGAAAAGGACAAACAATGCAAGAGTACATATGGATTTCGAAAAATGGCATTGATGTTAGATATCCCTTTACATACATAAGAAACCCTTATGAAGTATATAGGAGGTTTACCTGCACATATTGGAAACACTGTATTAATGTTTGGACCCACTAACCTTGATGAGATTTCTGTTTAAGTGACATACATTGAAGCAGGGAAAGCAGGTGTATAAGGGAAATCGTCTTCCAAGAAAGAGGACAAAAGGAAGTGGATAGGAAAAAAGGAAAGTTCAGTGGCGAGAAAGGAAGAGAGGCCCTCTTGCAAGAATTGGAAGAAAGAGGGGCATGATGAGGATATTGTTTGATAGTTGCATCCCTAAAAGAGGCCAAAGTGGTTCAAGGAAAAGAAAGGGAGGCAAACAGTTGCAGCGACAACAAGACCCATAGACTTGGGATTGGATTCAAATGATGAATCAAAGGTCTCATTGGTTGGTATGACAGGTAAAATTGGTGAAGGCATTGATTGTATAAGTAACTTGTTTCATATAAGGGTAATAATGCGACACACTAAGATAGACACATTAATCGACAATGGATCTCAATCTAATCTAATATCAGAAGAATTGGTTAAGCAATTGGGGTTAAAAACACAAGTACATCATAAGCCTTACACACTTAAATGGATAAGCAATCATCATCAAATGCACATAACAAGGCAATGCACAATCAAATTTGCAATTTCATCTAAGTATGTGGACGCGGTAACATGTGATGTAGTTGCATTAAGAGAATGTGGAATGGTCTTAGGTAGTCCATATTTATATGATCGAAAGGAAATCTTCTACGGGACAAAGAATCAATATCAATTAACGAAAGCAGGTCAAGATTATGTGGTTCATTCTCATCATGTTAAGGCAAATAAAAGTCTTCAAACAATGAAATGATTAAAGAAGATAGTTCAAGCAAGCAACAAACCAATAATTGTTTCAAATGAAGTAATAGATCTTAAGCAAGAACAAGAAATGATTGTAGAATGGAAAATCAATCACAGGTTGCTTCAAGCTAAGCTCATGTTGTGCAAATATTATAAGTACATCAGCTCATTTGCAGTCATATTTTTGATGCTATCATTAGTATTGTTGTCTACATGGATGATAGTGGCTTCAGTAAAATGTGACAAGGTTCAAATGGCTAACAATATGCTGTCAGTTGTCATGATTGTGTTACAGTTGATCTTGATGAGACAGGTGCACAGGATAGAGTTCAGAGACAGAGGACAAGCCGGGTGGCCTATCCCGAGCTTTTTAACTGGTCAGTAACCTTTTAGGGACCAAAAGGTCCTTTAGTGGGGAGGTGTGATCTAGAATCGGATCTAGGAGGCTTGCTAGGTCTAGAAAAGGCTAAAAAATGAAAGTTCTCAGAATCATATAAACCAATTCCATTACGTCCGGCTCGTCGTGCTGATTTCAAACATATATTTACTTTCTCAAACGGGTGCCGTATGAGAGAGTCATCGCACTCTGAATGTTGTTCCAAACAGGCAAAAAGTCAACAGACATAAAGTTAACGCTGACATCAGCATGAAATCATCACGCTGACGTGAAAGAGGCATAGTGGGCTCTGTACAGTTGACATGGATTAACCAAAATGTGACACGTGTCACCACTGGAAGGGTGACACGTGGCACACTCGTACATGTGCCACATGGCATCACAGTACGGTGACACGTGGCAGGGCACGACACTGACTAGGAAGACAATTGGCAGGTACATCGCTAACACATGGGTGATCAATAAACTGACAAGTGGCATTAGAAATCAATAAATGGAGGGGTGCAACGTGGCACCCATGGATAGGCTTGTTCAGTACGTGCAAAGATTTATGATCTCCACCAGAATCGAACCAGAGACCTCTCCTCTAAACTCAATGCTTTCACAATGGGCCGAGTACCATCGTGCCATGGGTGTTGCTTATGATATGATGTCATAATAAATGTATTTAAAGTGAAAACATGTTCTAAATCAGGGAGGAAAGGGCTGGGGCTAGGCCCCAGCCCATGGTTTATGTAGCTGCATACGCCCACACCCAAAACACAAGCGCTTCACTCCAACTAATGTACGAGCGTGGGGGCCACGGGATCCGTAGCTAGTCTTTGGCGCACCCGATGCCATAAGACCAGGGCTGGAACCACAGACTAGGAGCATATATAGGGCGCGATTTTATGCATTTTACGCCATGTGACCTATGCCTACGGAAGAGGGGCCAACACACAACCCTTTAGGCTAGCGCTTGGCCACATGTCTCTTCATGTGACCTATTCAAGGGCGCGCGCAGGGTATTGTTAGGACCCAAAAATATCCTTTTTTCACTATATCTTTTGCTCATTCAACCTTACCATTTCTATGCTGAATGCCTACTAAATGTTTTCTAATACCCTTTTTCCCAAGGTATGAATCATTGATATTGCTTTTATATTTTATTCACTTAACATGTTTGATTGGTAGCGTTTCTCATATTTTACCCATGAATGTTCAACTAATGATTAAAATGTGTAGAACAACCAATTCTTGAAGAAAAATCACTGCTGTTACACTGACTGTTTTAGTTGTGCACCAAATTTGCATGCTGTTACACAACTACATCAACTGCACACCTTTTTTGGAAGCTGTTACACCCACTGCAACAGATGTCCATCGATCCTGGAAGCTGGTCTATCATGTAAATTCAAACCTTGAAGACCAATCCTCAAAGATGTTACACGTTTTTGCTCACACTGGTGATGAAGACCATTTGATAGATTTTGTAATGATAACAGATCCCTGATATCATACAAACAACTTAAGAATCTCCGATTCTCAAGGTATTTCTGAGTCCGTTTTAACTGAATGACTCTGTCTTTAACTAGAAGAGCTTTTGTAATCATTGGTACCGAAGATTAGCTGTGGAGCAAAGAGTAAACAAAGAGCAAATTGTATCTAAACCCCTTTTGCGAATTAATAAAGAAGTGAATTGAGTTTCTTTAACCTACTGTAGCCTATTTTCGAGTGGATTCAGTGAGAAGGAAAGGGCCCACCTTCCTCACAGACTCCCCTCTGTTTTGATGTTTTAGATTAAACCGCTTTGATTTGGATGGTTTATTTGTTTATCATTTCTAGTATCATTTGTTGTTACAGTCAGTTCCTTTCTGTTAAATGCGCATAAATGTGTCTCATGAGAGTTAGAATCAATTGTTGAATACTGCTGGAGGATTGCTTTCCCTTTTTTGCATTAGATTAAAATCTCTGTTTTCAAGCAAAAGAAAATAAAAGTGTGAATTCACTTTCTGCAATTAAGTAGGTTTCCTTTCATCAATTAGCACATAACTTCTTTCTGCAAGAGTGATATAGAAAATTAGGATAGATTAGATAATCCAGGATTCCTATACACCCATCAATCTAAGTTTTCAATCATGAAAGTGTAATTTCAATTCTGTAGAACTCCAGCTGTGTCAACAACTTGTGTTAAGTATTCAACCTTTCAATTTTGTTTCTTTAGTTTACCTTACTACAATTTGATTAGTGTTGCTTTCATAATCTAGCATAGACCGTGCAAAATTATCTTACAATAACAAAACTTCCCTGGGTTTGACAATTTATATTGAACACCTTAATTATCTATTTATTTAGACAATTAAAGTGCCCAACATTCTGGCACCGTTGCCGAGGAAGATAATTAGATATTCTTGTAAGCACATTAGTTTTATTTTCTTAGGAATGAGTAGTCTGCATGAATCGAGGAACACGAGGATGTATCCCCAAAAATACTAACCCTACAGGTACCAGAGACGTGGAGGAAGGAACACTGCACTGAGAAGGCCAACCTTTGTTGATGAGATTATAGCCATAGTAGATTCTTCTTTAGGATCTATCTTTTTCCCTTCAAATCCTCCAAGAAGACATATTCCTCAGTCATTAGAATTACCCCATTTTGAGACATCGTTTTTATCAGGGGCTGAAGCTGAATATTTGTCACCAACAAATCAACACGCAACACTGGAGAATATTGAAGATCAAGGAAGTGTAGCTCGGAACAAGGAAAATCCAAAAAACGCGGTTTATCAGATCAACAAACAGATAGTCACTAAAGAGGAGTGGGATGCTTTCCGTATTGAGTGGAGAGAAAGAGCACATATGGAAAATCAAGGAGATAATGAAGAAGAATTACACAGTGAGAATCCACCGAACAATGAAGATTAGGCAAATGATGAAAATACTATATCTACCTTGGTCTTTCCTATTTATGATATTCCCACACGGGGGATGGCTCCTATGAAGAACATACCTCTCTCAGCCCTACCAATTTTCCATGGATTATCTACTGAGGATCCAGATGAGTTTCTGTTTGAATTTGATATTCTGTGTAGAAGCTATGACTACACCACCACTGTGCAGAAATTTAAATTGTTTCTAGCTACATTGAAGGGTAACGCGTTAAGATGGTTCATGAGCCTTGGAGGAGAGAATATTTCAACATGGGGACAAATGAGGCAGATTTTTCTGAACAAATACCAAGACTACTTCCGAACGAGGGAACAAAGAGAGGAACTATTCAAGATGGCTCAGAAGGAGGACGAGACCCTTGAAGATTTTGTGGAGCTACTCCAGTATAATCTACAAAGGTCAGGACATCCGTATGTGAGTAAGGACATTCTGAAAATTATTTTGCTGAAAGGAGTTAGAGATGATTGTTTAGATATGATGAAAATGCTTGGAAAGGGAGATATATCTAAGGAATCCTACGAAGACATTGTAAATCTTTGTAAGAGATATTCTCGAGGATCTACAAGGAATAAATCAGCTACCAGGGATGTCAATTTTTCAAAAGTACATAAATCAGCCAATGGAGGCGCAACAAGAGCATAAATAGGTAATTTGTTAGAAGAGTTCAAAACATAAATGATTAACTCTTTTGCTTCACAAGTTTATACTTTGTAGATCAAACAGAAACAAGCATAATCAGATTGGGCATTTTCCATTTTCTGTTTGAAATGCAGAGACAAACATCCACCAAGGGAGTGCCCACTGAACAATGTGCAGGTATGTCTTATTTGTGAACTAGATCATCCCACTAACAAATGTCCCTCCTTACTAGGTGTAAAAGCATCAATGAAGGTGACTAATGAGGAAGCAAAGGTTGCCTATCCAATAACACAGGGGAGACAATGGCAACCACGAGGTCAAGGTACAAACCCTCAATTCTCTCCTGCAACACTTAATTATTGGAATAATATGAACAATTAGCTTCAATATGGCCAGATGAATGCCCCCCCTCCAAATCATACGCCCCCTCCTTATCAGGATCCCAATCCATGGTTACCTATGCCCCAACAACAGAATCACCATGGGCAATGGAACCCATATTGGAGAGGTCCTCAACAACAACTTATTTATCAAAACCATCACCAACCGAACCCTTATCAACAACAGTTCCAACCCTAGTACCAGCAGCAAAAGCTGCAGTTACCTCCCAATTCCCCACATAACAATCCTCCCTTACGACCTCAGATGCCTGTGCAACCTAACCCAAATCCAAATAATAAGGCCATTCAGAATATTGATATACACAATGTGCCATCTCCGTCTATTACTCCTATGCCTTGTGATGAGATAAAATTAAGATCAGGGAGAATAGTCGAGCCAATAATTGAAGATGCTCTATCTTTAGAATCAGACAAGGAATCGGGGGAAAAACCATCTGCTGATACAGAATAAATTGACCAACCTATCATAGAATTAACAGACTGGAAATTACCAAAACTGTTGAATTAGCATCCTTCAATCTCTTAGGAGAATTGCAAAATCTGCATGTTAACATTCCACTATTGCAAGCGATTAGGGATGTCCCTATTTATGCAAAGACTGTGAGATACCTCTGTATCAAAAGGCTTGGAAGGAAACCTAGGGACCCCCTCATAGTACACATAGTGGGAGAATTGTCTAAACTGATGTTAGGAAAGACCCCACCTATTAAATATGGCGACCCAGGAAACCCTACAGTCACTGTCAAAATTGGACAGACATGTATTCCCCATGTGTTAGTTGATTTAGGGGCAGTAATTAACATTATGCCAATAGAGACTACACAATTGCTGCAACTCAGAACACAAGTCCGACCTACTCCTACTGTTTTAGAATTAGTTGATCATTCTACTATCAGACCAAAAGGAGTAATCAATGATCTAGTTATTTCAATTGATTCATGGGAGTATCCTGTTGATTTTGTCGTATTGAAACCCAAAACCCATCTGGGGGGGCATCCTCTAATTCTAGGAAGACCATGGTTAGCTACAGCTGATGCTTTCATTGGTTGTAGATGTGGTTCAATGACCATCTCTGATGGTTATGATACCAACAAACTTACCCTTTATCCTCATGCTACGCCCAGTGTGGAACCCGAAAATTCTGTATGGATAGACATTGAGGATGAAATCTCTCTGCCTATTTTAACCATAGGAAAATCCCTGAGTTTCAAAGACGAGACAGAGGATGAGCTAATCAATAACTTTATTAGTGACCCCTCTGCTGTTACACGAAACACGCACCATCGATTGAGTAGAATCTTCGACCCTATTCCCCAGGAAGGAATGAGCCCATAAATTTTCTCTGAAACTGCTGTAAATCAAGTTGATTCAACTGTAATGCAAAACACTGTAACAACAAATGTTGAAACAACAATTACGGAAACAACTAAATTATTTCCTAAAGTTAGTTCGAAGAGCATCGCTGTAGAAATCGAACCTGGAAAAACCCTGAACATCAATCCTGATTTATCTTCTGTTGAAACTCACCATTTGATGAAGTTATTAATTGAACACAAGGAAGCATTTTCCTGGGATTACATGGATATGAAAGTAATTTACTTTGAACTATGAACCCACCATATATACATCAAGGAATAATGCCGACCCATTTTCCAACCCCAAAGGAGGATGAACCCTAATCTTAAAGAGATTGTTAAGGAAGAACTTCAGAAACTTCTAAATGCCGGATTCATCTACCCTATATCAGACAACGATTGGGTTTCACCATTGGTTATCGTCCCTAAAAATAATGGAAAAAAGGAGAGTGTGTGTGGACTATAGAGCCCTGAATAAGGCCACACAGAAGGATCATTTCCCTCTGCCATTTATTGATCAGGTTCTAGACAACCTATCTGGGAAAAAGATTTTTTCTTTTCTAGATGGATTTAGTGGCTATAACCAGATAAAAATTTCTCCACAGGACCAAGATAAGACCACCTTTACTAGCCCTTGGGGTACATTTGCCTACAAAGTTCTCCTATTTGGTTTGTGTAATGCACCAACCACTTTCCAGAGAGTTGTAATTGGTATTTTCTCTGATATGGAAAATGACGTATGGAGATATTCATGGATGAATTTACACCTTATGGTACTGATTTCGATGAAGCTTTGTCTAATTTGGAAAAAGTGCTGAAAATATGTATACAGTCTCATCTTTCTCTAAGTAAATAAAAGTTTCATATGATGATGAGTGAAGGTGTGGTGCTGGGACACTTCATTTCTCATGCAGGAATTCAGGTAGACGCAACCAAAATCCAGGTAATTTTGGACATTCCAACCCCATCAACCCAGAAAGAGGTAAGAAGTTTTTTAGGGCATGCTGGATATTACAGGAGATTCATTAATTTTTTTTCCAAACTTGCCTCTCCCTTATTTTTTCTATTAACAAAATATGTTGACTTTCATTGGACTAACAATTATGAATTGTCTTTTGCAGATCTGAAATGAAAATTGCCCACAACTCCCATTTTGAGAGGGCCCAATTGGGCTTAGCCTTTTCATATTTCTTTAGATGCCTTAGAGACTGTAATTGGTGCAGTGCTAGGGCAATCAAAGGATAAATATCCCTATGCTATATACTATATCAACAAGAACATGGCTCCTGCGGAGTTAAATTATACAGTTACTGAAAGAGAATTCTTGGTAGTAGTTTATGCGGTCAATAAATTCAGGCATTATATCACTGGTTATCCTACTTTTATTCATATTGATCATACAACAATTAAATATTTGATGAATAAACCTATTACTAATGCCCAAGTAACAAGATGGTTGTTATTGCTACAAGAATTTGACATCACTATAGTAGATAGACCAGGAAAAGAAAACGTGGTTGCTGATTTTCTCTCAAGATTTCATATAAACGATGATAATTCACTTGTAGATGATTCCTTTCCAGATGAACATTTGTTTGCAGTATCTGCTCACTCACCTTGGTATGCAGACATTGCTAATTATTTGGTTGCAAGGAAGGTACCTCCACATCTATCTCCCCGAGAAAGAAGGAAGATTATTCAGAAGAGTGCTCGGTATAGTTGGATAGGGGGATATGTTTTCTACACATGCATGGATCAA